>JAPFSE010000678.1:0-11214 GCA_030777785.1 Beauveria caledonica | reverse complement strand
GTGCTGCGAGGTGAGTCGTGTTGTGTCAGTGGTAGGTTTTCGAGAGGAGGAGTTGCACGAGGGGGTGGGGGGGGGGGCGCCACCGTTGAAGACGTCCGTTGTGGGAGGCTTCTTCCAGATGTCGGTGCCCGGGCCGGCGCAGAGACTAAAAGACGGAGACATGCTGAGGTGTAGTTTTCGATAGGGTTTTATTTGACGATATAAAAAGGTGATCAAAGTTTGTAAGATGCTGAGAAAGTCAAGTAAAGGTTTTTGTTAGGTCAGTGAGCAAGACGACGTCGGCTGGCTTATATACTTGGACAGCGCGGGGCAGCTGCGCCCCGCTTGACAAGGCCGACGAGATGCGCGCCTGCCAGGTCGGGACTCTGCAATCCGCTAGGCGGGGTTTGAAAAAAATGTCTACATGCTCACAAGATCGATTGGCTTCTCTGTAAGAAGTTCACCACAGCGTACGAAAGATCCAGTAACCGTATTGGTAATGGGACCACGCTCTTCGCTGAGCGAGCACAAGCATTCGACCGACACACCGGGCCTCGACACCGGGTGGGGCCACTTATGCGGAACGACCGTTTTAGGTCAAACCGGGTTAAGGGTTACAACAGCTGGTGACTGAGCCGCGTTATGCTGCGGATTGGAGTCATTCATTCTAACTATGTAGAACACGCATTTGGGTACCTTGTCAGTGCGGTATCAGAGTCTCTTCACAGGATAGGTTGAAGAGGGTATAAGGGTTGCTATGGTGCATGGTATGATCCAAAAATTTGTCCTCCGCTCCGATCTTGCTAGAAAGCCAGGGCGGTCACACCAGCAGCCAACGCCGCACCATTGGGTCCAAACTTGGCTGCTGTGTTATCCTTATATTCCTGTGCTGCAAGCCTTAGCGCCTGCCATACTCGTCGCCGGTGAGCTCGCCCGTTCAATACGGCGAAAGGCTTGTCAGACCCTTTACATACGACACAGAAACAATGGCGGCGGCTAGCAAGGCCTCAGTTGCAGGCCACGTTCAGCCCCATTCCGCCTAAATTTTTATGAAGCTTAAGTAGAAGTCTAAACAGAATTTAGTCCGCTGATGCCACTTTGATCCAAGCACCAGCGCGAAGGCCAGTCCAGTAGCTGGAGCATATGGAGCTACTTGAGTACGATGCACCTATTAATGAATGAGTTCGTGATGGCGTAATTCGGTAAAAGATGAGTTGAGCCTTACCGCCGTCAAATGGATCGGCTACCGCACAAGCAATTATCGCGATCAAAATCGTTGCCAAGACGGACCCCAGCTACCGCGCCATCGATTCCGCATTACTTGGTTAGCCGTTCCACCACGCCGTTGCATCTACACTCAGCCTTTTGGTATTGACTCCGTTATCGTCTCCTTTGTCGCTACAATCATGAGATTCCGCGGCGACACCTTGGCGTCAAAGACAGGTACTACATCGACGTCCTGCACGCCTTGCCGCTCTATCAAGAAGTGATAGCGGTCCACAGCAATGACGCTCTCCACCACCTTGCAGCAGAGAACACTCAACGTCCACAAAATCGCGATGCGGCCTTCCCAGTCACGATAATCTTCTTCGTACGTCCGCAATTGCTTGTCGGTTGGGCGCCGCGCCACGTCCACTTGCAGACAGTCCATGGCGCGGTGGGCAAATGCTGTAAAGCTTGCCATGTCGCCCTTGCGAATGCCCCAAGCGGGACGCTCGCTTCCAGAGTTACCGGCAGCATGGATGTCGTGGTCGTACAGGGCCTTTTCCAGCATCGCGCGGTAGAGGCGGCGACGGCCAAATACGGACGGGGCGTTGCCATCGGCCCGCGGCCAGTTGTTTGGTGCCTGGCAGCCTGTCATCAGCGCTGTCGGACTCAGCGTAACCTTTCTGTCACGTAGCGCATCGCTGATCGGAAACCCATCTGGACAGGCACTCGACCGCGGGACAATGTGGTTGTAGCAGCACCCAACGACGGCAAGGGCATCCAGACAGGGAGTCGCAGCAAAATATCGAATCATGTGCTCGGACAGGTTGCCGCAGGCGTGCAAGCCGACCAAGATGCACTTTTCACCTGCCGCCCACTCTTGGACCTTGTCGGCAAGGAGCGATGAGCCGTCGATCCAGTGCACCGTGTGCGTCAAACGGCTGTTGGGAATGTCGAGAGATTTGGCAAATGCTTGAGAGCCAGCCACCTGTGACTCGCTGCCGTCAATGGCGAGGACCTGCAGTTCTGGGAAGAGGTACGCCAGGCTAATGGACAGGTAGCCTTGTCCGGATCCCATGTCGACGATGCGCTGGATGCCTCGAGACTCGCAAATGTCACGGATCAATTTTATAGCGCGAGCTACTTCTGCAATCTTCTTCGTCTTCATGCGCGTTTCCAGGACCATCGGAAGGGCGACTGTCGGTCCAGGCCGCTGTTTGCGGGTCAAAGCGATGGCTTTGAGTTGTGCGAGCCAATTTCTGAGCGAATCGGGGCAGCTGTGCGGGATTTGACTACCAATAGAACCGTAGTCATCGGTGGAAAGGTTTTCGTCGTCATCAATGCTGTCAATGAGATGCTGCTGCGCTAGACGGTGGTCTGGCCAGAGCGACCACCACTCAATCCATTCCCGAGGCAGGCCTTCCCAGGCATTGCGGATCAGGGCATCGTTGACGTGGATGCCGCCTGTAATCTGGCGCACAAGAGGAGTGTCTATGAAGCTGCAAAGGTCGTCTGCATATGTATGCAAGTCGTCGTATGCGCTTGGAAGGTCCAGCATTGCTGTTTGCCTGATGGTGGAAAAGTGAAATGCCTTCTGATTGACTCAGTGGGGCTCAGCTGTAAGTTGATCAGGTTGGCTGTCGAGATGCCTATGGCAGCGAGAGGGCGAGGTTAGTATTTCGCAAAACTGATGATAAGGAGCAACGTGATTATAACAGGCTTTTACTTCCAAGTAAATAATTTCTAGGCGTCGAGTTCTCAGATATTGTCTTTTTTAGAGTGGCTGTCGTGAGTCCCAACACATTCACAAACACATTCGTACTAGAACACTTAAGATGCAACGCAAAATACCAGAAAGACCTTCAAGATATTCAAACAACTCATCATATCAGCGCATCTACCAGCACATGCGCAGTCACTCGATGCTATCGCGAGTACGTGTCTACAGGGTCGTGAGGGTACGCCTCGGTGCCAGCCACAGTACGAGGACACTGCCAGGGCTGACCGAGTCCCCACCAAGCATGCCCGCAGAGTTGAGAAACGACAAAATCAAAGCTTTCTGAGGATAGTTGGTTCGAACCGAGCCCGTTCATTTTCTTTCACCCATTGATACGTGTGAAACTAGCTTGCAAAAAAACCGCAGCTTGCCGATTCGAACGCCGCGCTTTGCTGGATGAGTCAGCAAAGGTGGCTGCGGTACCCACTCGACCACGCTTGCCGTGTGCTGGTGGAGTCACTACACCAGCGAAACAATTTTCTTCACCAGACAACCGTATTATTCATCGTCGTCCATGCTGCCAAGTCGTCTAATATGCTATGCAGCTTGACTTGAGCGACCATTACCCTCATCTACTTTATTTGACATTATTCGTGGAACAATAACTGTCCAATCGACCAATCAACGATAGGGGCTGCTCTCGCGCAGCACTCACCATCGCCATGTCGTCTGTCATGCCGCGAAAAGCTGGTCGCGGCGAACCACCAAAACCCAAGTTCGCGCGACCCAATCCTGTCAGAGCCATGCGCGAGCGCGCAGAGCGTCGCCAAGCTGCCGCCGCCGCCGCTCAGCAGGGCCAATCCTCAGCCGCCGCCAACAAGCAGGGTGCCGTCGCTCCCCCAGCCCGCCAGCAGTGCCCTAACAAGGCCTGCCCCAAGCCCAATGTCGTCGACGGCACATGCCAGACTTGTGGTCGTGTCGCTGATGATAGCAACATTGTCGCCGAGGTCCAGTTCGGCGAGACTTCCTCGGGTGCTGCCATGGTCCAGGGTTCCTATATTGGTGCCGACCAGGCGGGTGTCCGTAGCATGGGCCCCGCCTTTCGACGAGTTGGTGGCTCTGAGGATAGAGAAAAAAGTATCAGAGAAGCGCGTGGCCTGATGCAGGGTTATGCCCAGCAGCTCAACGTGTCGGATAGTCTCGTCGCTGCTGGAACGCAGGTCTTCAAGCTCGCTTCCGGTGCCAACTTTATTCAAGGCCGCACCCTCGCCAGTGTGGCTGCCGTCTGTCTATACGCTGCCTGCCGAGCTGAACCCCCGTGCAAAGTCATGCTCATCGACTTGGCCGACTTGGTACAGCTCAACGTCTTCAAGCTCGGCAGAATTTTCAAGAAGCTCAACGAAGTCGTGCCAATCGGCAACGATGGCCTTATTCCGGTATACCCCGAGGACCTTATCTGGAGATTTGCGACCAAGATGGAATTCCGCCAGGAGACGGCCAAAGTCGCCGAAGACGCTGTTCGCCTTGTCAAGCGCATGAGTCGAGACTGGTTGGTCATGGGACGACGCCCCTCAGGCATCTGCGGCGCCTGCCTGCTCATGGCCGCGCGTATGCACAACTTTCGCCGCACTGTCCGTGAAGTCGTGTACATTGTTAAAGTTACAAACCACACCATCCAGAATCGATTACAGGAATTCAACTATACAGAGTCGAGTCAAATGTCGGTAGAAGACTTTCTCAAGCAGGATTTTCTCGAGAGTTCACACGATCCACCGTCCTTCTACCGCAAGTCGGACGAATACAGAGTACAGCAAGAAGAGAAGGCGCGAAAACGAAAGCGAAACGAAGAAACAAACCAAGATGAAGATGAGGCCGCTCTGCCACCGCCTGGACCCGTTGTCAGGACACGACGAGGCACAGATGCCGGTGCCGATCTTTCCAGCGCGCCTCAGTTACAATTTCGACGGGATGCTGACGGATTCATTATTCCGCTCCATCCTTCCCAGATCCCCAAAGACATGCCTTCGGTCCCGATTCAAGAAGAAGCAACCGAAGGAGACGAGGATTTACAAAAATTGGCCACGGAATTCGGCGACGCTCTCGACGAGGAAATGGAGGTAGAACAAGCTGCCGCATCTGGCAAGGGAAAGAAGAAAAAGGTACAGCTTCCCATCAACGAAGAATGGGAGCAAGACGAGGAAGATCTTGAGGGTCAAATCGAGGAAATATTCAACGACCCCCTGACCTACGAGCACGCGCTCGCCTACTCGAATGCCGAACAGCGCGCGCGCATTCATTCGTCATGGGCTCTTCAACAACGTCCCCTGAAAGAAATATCAATGTCTGTCGAGATTGACGAGGACGAATTCGCCAACGATCCCGAGGTGCGCAACTGCCTTCTCTCGCCCGAGGAAGCGCAAATCAAGGAAATGATTTGGGTCAACCAGAATAAAGAGTGGCTACGCCAACACCAAGAAAAAGTGTTTCGCCGCAAAGTCGAAGCGGAGCGGCCCAAGCAAACGCGTCGGCGCAAGAAGCGCGCGCGCATCGGCGAAGGCCAGACCAGTCCGGCGAGCTCAGCTGCCGAGGCCGCCGTCAGCGTCGCCAAGGACCGGGCCTGGTCGAAGCGCATCAATTACGATGCCATTCGAAGCATCTTTGACGTGCCGGATGCTGGTGGGCTTGGATCTGCTGCTACGAGTCGCAAGACGAGCCTGGCGGGTAGTACCCTCGATGGCGACGACGACGACGACGAGGCGCCGGAGGATAGTGACGCTGGCGATGATGATGGTCGAGAAGACGCGGCTGGGCACCACCAAGGCGACTACGAGGGGTTTGCGGAAGATGATGACAATCCTGATTTGGATGCAGAATTTGGCTTGGAAGACGACTAAACATATGTTGTCACGGACTGGGTTTGGCGTTTGCTATTGGACTGAAATAATGCTTTGGGATATAGCTATGTGCAGGTTCCTTATTTGACATGGATTATGCAATGGAGAAATTCCACTATGCAGAATAATATATACACACTGTCTCGCTTCTCACTAGATTAATTCGCATTGGCCGCAATGCGCATCTTGACCTCGCTCCAGTAGCTCTCACGCTTGGCGGCCCTCAATCTCTTGCCGTACCAAATGACGGGCAAAAAGGTGCTGCAGATGGCGAGGGCGACAAAGGCGACGCTGATGAAGCAGTTTTGCAGCCCGAGACCATCAAGCCAGGGCGTGATGCCGTAGGAAATGGCAAAGCTCATGGTGTTGCGGACGAGGATGAGGGTGACGAGGGCGTCGCCGGAGATGTCACGAAAGGAGTCGACGAGGTAGGCAATGGCGAGTGTGATTCCGACGCAGCTGCAGAGGGCGAGTATGGTCATGGCGACGATGAGACCGAACCAGTGGATGCCATGCGCGGCCTGTGTTTGTTAGCTGCTTGTTCATTGTGAAGATGGAGTCAATAGGTGAAGACATGGGAGGGAAGAATACATACTCCCACACCCCAGAGAATGAGACCGGCTGGAGCGAGAATAGCCGTCGTGCAAAAGAGCCACAAACGCTGCTCGGGCTCGTACACGCCGCCGTTGCGACGCGCCATGCGGATGACGAACCAGTCGGAAAAGACACCCGTGTAGGCAGCGCCGATGATGACGCCGACGATGCAGGACAAGTACGAGAGGCCGACGATGCTCGGCTGGAAGTGGTAGGGCGGACCGCTGAGGATGATGGAGGCCGTGGCGTTGAAGATGTTGAACCAGATGAGGTACGTGCCGTAGGCGAAGCCCGAGTAGAAGATGGTCGGCCACGAGAGGTAGCGCAGCGCCTGCCACGCGCGCCGATGCATCAGAAACGGCTGCTTCTTCTCCCCGTGGCGGCCCGCGCTAAACAAGGCGAGCTTCTGCACAAACGTCTTTTCCGGGGGGTATTGCGTGTACGTGCTGCCCGCGGCGCTCATGTTGTCGGCGGCGGCGTACCCTGCCGCCTCCATCTCTGCGCTTTTCACCGGTGAGGAGGAAGAAGCGGCGGCGGCGGTGGCGGCTGCTGCTGCTTCCTCGTCAGCAGCCACAGACGACGCGGTATTGTATAGGATGCCGGCGCTGCCGCGGGCATAGTTGGTTTCTTCCATGAAGAAGAAGAGGAAGAGGAAGCTGGCGGCGGAAAAGAGGCCCATGATGTAAAAGGGCCAGCGGAAGCCGAGCCCGTCGGTGATGAAGCCGCAGAGGACGGGCGCCAGGTAGTTGGAGCCGGCGAGCATGAAGGCGTACCAGCCCATGTAGGTGCCGCGCTCGTGCGCAAAGTAAATGTCGGTGATGGACGTCTCGGGCAGCGACTCGATGGGCGAGGCGACGAAGCCGGTGACGATGTTGCGTGCGATCCACTGACCGCCGCCCTGGGCGTGGGGGCTCCAGAACGAGATGGCCTGGGGGTGCGCGTTTCATTAGACTCATGTTTATGTTTCTTGAGGGTCAGGAGGATTGAGGTGGCGAGACGCACGACAATGCCTAGCATCGAGGCGAGGTAGGTGAAGCGCTTGCCGTACTGCAGCGCAAAGGGCTGCCAGAAGAGCAGGGACCAGCCCAGCAGTAAGAACATGTAACCCGTACCGGCGTTTAAATCGCCCACTGTGTGGTATTGGTAAGAAACGAAATCGCCAACTGAGCGCCGTGGGGTTGAATGAACCCTGGGGAGGAACCTACCAGTGACGCCGAGAGCGCTCGACAGCGGCACCAAGACAGAGTATACAACGGAAAGGGCCATGCCGTTGAATAAAACAAAGCTATGAAACAAGACACACGGGAAACATATTAGCCAATGAGACTTTTTACGTTTGCAGAAAACCCTATTTTACGCGGGGGAGGAAACTCACACCATGAGACAGATGAGATGTAGGCGTTTCCGGCCGACAGACCAGTTGAGAGGGTCGTTGGGATCCCGCGACGGCGTCGGGACCAGGATGATGTCGCGGCTGTTGCTCGCGTGCCGCGTGGCCGCCGTGTGCTCAAGGTCAACCAGATGCACGGTGCCTGGAATCTGGGACTCGTCCATGTCTGCGGTGGCGGTGGTGGTGGTGGCAGCTTCTGCCGCGCCTGCGTGAGGGCTCATGGTAAGAGGGGAGGGAAAGGACAGAGTCTGTCTTGTTGAGCTGACTCGCAGGAACTGGCGAGTCGTGATGGCCAGATAGGTGAGATAACCAAGTGACTAGCGCGTTGGATGGGGGAACAGAGCGAGAGATTGGGTTTTGCAGCAAACTGGATGGCGAGTTGAGGTCGCCCTTTGGTCGGTGGAGAACAGCCAACGATCAGCAAAGTAGGAGAAACCTTTTTTTTCCCTCTGTACTCGGGCAAGCGTTAGGTGATGGATGGGCTTCTTTGTGTAGACTTGGGTAGCTTTTCGCTCGGGGAATGGTTGTATCAGTTACCAGCAGTTACGTTGCCGGTCGCAATAATTGGTGACGGGAAATGAAAGACAAGGGGTCTCGTGCAGTGGCCTCCCTGCTTCAGAGCCCAGACGAGACAGATGCAAAAATATTCCGAGAGTGGGAGGCATTAGAGGGTATTAAGTAGTGTGAGCAATCCACGCCACGCAACGATGCCGTTTAATCATGTTGTCAAGATGTTGTTTCTACGCTGCCGCCTCAAACTTTACCCCTCGTTTCCCATTTCATCGTTGATGAGCGCGACCTGTTACTAAGTAGCTAGCTTATCATCTAAGGGCAACCAAATCCGCCGACATTCCGCGCCGACAGAGGCTGAAGGGACCGTCTGGGACGCGGAGCACTCCGTCTCAAAACAGCCTCCTGGGGTTGATTTCCTGGGGGTGGAGAGCACAACGGTCTCTGTATCAGTAATCGCAGGGATATGAATCGCGTCTAATTAATGAAAAGGCTGCTATTTTGAGGGGAAAGCCAAGACGCCAACGACGCCACGGTCGGCACTTGGTTGTGTGCCGCTCGGAATCGCGGTACTGCAGTTTCCGATCTCTATAACAGAAACCAAAGGATTGACAAAGGAAGATCGAAGCTTCCCTTTATGCGAAGCGCGCCTACGGAAACCACGTAGATTGCTAGCCATCTCTGCTTGTGTGTTATCTGCTCCGAGACTTTGAACCCTCGCTGCCCCGCGTCGAGGCCCATAACTAACTACCTGAGTAATAATGGGCATCAGCCGATTAGCTTGGCAATCCGGTCCTTAGATAGGCAGTGAATGTCCGCTCCACAGAGGAGATGGGGTTCCAACAGGAGCCTGAAAGGCTATATTGAATAACGATTTGGCGAATTAAAGGAGGAGTAATATCTTGGCGAGTATTATACGCTGCAAACCCCTGTGGTGTAGTGGTTATACATCATGGAAGGCCTTTTAAGGTCGCTGGTTCGAATCAGGCCAGGGGCACACACACTTAGTTACTAGGTGAAACTAACTACGAGGGCGCTCTAGGGCAACGCCCGGCACAAACAACAGCCATCTAGTAACTACGCAACAACTAAATGCAGTACGCTGTAAGAATCCACCTGGGGCCGGCCGCCGTGAGGCGTAGATTTTCTTCGCCTAGCGTAAGCCGTGCAGGCATAGTGTCACGTGCCCGGGCCTTGGCTCAGACACTTAGCTAGGACAGCAGACATAACTTAGTCAATTAAGCATTCTAACCTATATATCCTTATAAATTAGTAGCAACACTAGTTAGCACTAGAGACTATTCTTTATTTTATTTTATATTTTATCTTCTAATCACTAGTCCTAATTATTAAGACACTAACTTTAAAGCACTAAATAAAGACACTACTAGCCCCCTAGGGCACTAGACTAGATCATTTAAGACTTAAGACTAAGGCTATAGCACTAGACTAAATGATTAAATAATCACTATAGATATTATACTATATATATATACTATAGATAGCTATAGAATAGGATCCATAGACTATTAAGAGACTTATAACACTTAATTAGTAGAAGCTTAACTTTATTACTAGTCTCTTAGTCTATAAACGCTTCGTGAGCTAATAAGTAACCTACCCTCCCTTAGGTAGACTAGAAAATCTTAATGCGTTCCTACGCTCTTAGAGATAGTATGTAGCCTACTATTGCCCTAGGTCTAAAGGTGGCGAACCTACGAAGCGACTTATCTACGAATCTCCACCCTAAGTGATAATAGGCCTACCTAGACTAGTGATAGGCCCACTTAGACTACGCCCGCAGTGGATGAAGGAGGTAGGCATAGTATTAATAGATAGCCCACCTACTATAGAAGTTATGCCCCCTTAGTAAGAGTCGCCTACTAAAGATGAGTCTACGCGTTATTAATGGTTTAACTTATTTCTATAGACTAATCCTCCTTAGTAAACTATTCTACTTATTCCACCCCTTTTATAATAGACGGTTTATTATTAGGACGACTAGTAATAGATTAGCCCCTAGTGTCCTTAGGTTTAGATAATGTTAATAAGCGCAACGTCTATGAATAGACTAAGGATAGTAGTGGGATTAGCATTAGTCTTAGATCCCCTTTTAGACTTAGAAGTATATATTATTTAGATTGTTAGTGCTACTATATCTTAGACATATAGACACCTTTATAATACCTCACTAGCACCTAGTGTAGTACTTAGTTACGCCTTATTTACGTCTAAGGGTCTTCGTAAGAATAATATTAGTTTCTTTAAACTAGACTAAGCCTATTTAGATAAGGATAGCACTAGCTTAGTAATGAACAGTGGTAAAGATATTATCTACGTCTGCGTTTATTCTTTTATAGACTAACTTATAGCCTACTGTACCTTTTATAGTGAATAGGCTGTGTGGGATGTCTAGCTAATGTGTCTCTAAGGCACTGCCTTCTAGTGGTATACGAGCATCCTTACGATAGTAGATTATAACTACTTAGCTATAGCACTAGTGTCTAAAATTATGGAATAAATTATTAAATAGTTTAAGCTATTATTCTTAGACGCTAATTAATAACTTAGGATATATAAATATCTATTAGACTAAGCACATACAATATATAATAATATTAATTCTTATGTTATCTATGTCTTATGTAATGTGTGAGTAGTTAATTAGGACCCGCACGCGTAGCTTAGGTAGGTCTATAACACCCTAGACCCTAAGATCTGGGCTATTATACTAGCCCCCACCTCCTAGACTACGCCCTAATCCTTCTTATAGGCTGTTTGTGAATACTAGACCACTGTCTGCGACCTCGCTATTATAGAAAGTAATAGAAACCTATAGAATTCTCACGGCCTTAGCTAATAGCGTAGTTAGCCCTAGTGGACTTAGCTAAACCCCATCTAGTTGTTACGAACGCTACTGCACG
>JAPFSE010000677.1:0-39873 GCA_030777785.1 Beauveria caledonica | reverse complement strand
AGATATATAAAAACGGCTAGGTGCATTAGTTATGATTTTACACACCGCTTTCCTCTTCTTATCATTATAACACGCTCTACATTGTTGATTTTAGCGATCTCAGAGCTGCTTTTTCCTATTAAACCCACCAACCCAGCTGAATGATGCATTTGTAGGCCGGCCGGAAACTGTTTTTGCCCGAATCCAGTCAATATCGGAGGAGCCGGTGCCTTCCTTATCATTTTTCAATCACTTGCAACAGCAGAACCCTGCGCGAACTAGTAGGGAACAAATGCTCTCATTGAAGGAGTGTGCCATCCACCGCCGCACCCAAATAATCACTGCCCGCAAATCAGCTACCACCATGACGAAAGATACGATCAGCAGATGATGAACTCTTTCAAGTTTTGCAAAACACCATCACTTAGGTTTCTCACACACACCCCATGGTCTTTGTCAGCTGCGGTTGCACCTCGACTTGATTCTCCTTCACCAATCGAAGAAGAGAAGACTCCCTACTACGACACCAGTCGGTTTTATCCCGTTTTCCTAGGCCAGGTGCTTCACGGAAGATACCAGATTGCCACCAAACTTGGATATGGGTCAAGCTCAACAGTATGGCTAGCTAGAGATTTGCATAGGTGCTTCTTCTTCTAATGACTGATACTTTCATTTTCGTCTAACTACTTGTTAAAAGCTGGCGCTGGTCTCGAGAAAGATACGTCGCCCTCAAGATAAATGCTGTCAATCGTCCCTCCGAACAGAACAACGCCGAAAACGAACTCGCAATGCTTAACCACATTTCTTGTGCAAACAAAAAGCACCAAGGCTGGAACTTCGTGAGAAGATTATTAGGTTCCTTCACTATTGACGGTACCACTGGAACCCACCTGTGCCTCGTTCTCGAACCTTTACGAGAACCATTGTGGCTGTATTGTCGGAGGTTTGTCGGAGGGGTTATCCCTTTAGATGTCCTCAAAGTTATCATGCAAATGATTCTACATGGGCTTGATTACCTGCATTCAGAATGTCAGGTCATCCAGACAGGTTTGTCATGCTACCAGAACATTTGATGTAGTATTGACTGATCTTCAGACTTAAAACCGGATAATATACTGGTCAAGCTTGAAGATCTTGCGATCTTGGACAGAGATGCTCTCGATGAATATCACAACCCTTTACCGCAAAAGGTCACCGATGACGGTACCATTTATCTTTCGCGAAACAACTACGGCCCGTTCTCTATACCCGCTGGCATAGTTCAGATTGCCGATTTTGGCTATTCAGTATCAGGCAAGACACACCACTCCGGGTGTATTCAAGCAGAAGCCTACCGCGCCCCAGAAGTTATACTTGATTCTGGTTACTCTTACAGTGCAGACATATGGAGTCTCGGTGTCATGGTAAGACTTCAAATCAGAAGGTCGCAGGAATGGGAATTGACGTTAATGCGAAACCTTTGCAGATGTGGGATCTTCTCGAGGGAAAACGATTATTTGATCCGATTGATAAAAGGATTAGCGATGAATATGAGGACTCGATACATCTCGCTCAGCTCACTAGTCTTCTAGGCCCTCCACCTCATCATATGCTCCATTCCGGCCGGAGAACCTCAATGTTTTATAAGCCCGATGGTTAGTCTACAATCACTTGAACTGCGAAGTTACTCTCCTAAAACGTTAATCAAGGTCATTTTAAACATCCTGAGTTAATTCTTGAGGATCTCAAATTCGATAACACTGTTACCATAATGAGCGGCCAAGAGAAGGCCAAGTTTCTGGAATTCGTGAAGAAAATGGTCAGGTGGAATCCCGTAGAACGAAGCACAGCCCGTGACCTACTCAAAGATCCATGGCTTTATGAAGATTGAGCTGTGGAGCATCCGTATAAAAAAACCGATGGATGGAATGCTCAGTGAGCTTCACTTTAACATATTCATAAAGCTACCGTTGACCACTTTAGTGAAGTTTTCCTCGCTCGTGTACAAAGGAGACATAAGACAGAAGGGCAGAATCGTCCACTAGATGGCTTGTGTCCTTTACAATTGATTCGTGAATACTTTGATATTACTCTAACGGATAGATATTATTATAAAAAAAGCGATTGACTGGTCTAGTCTCGCTTCTCTCTGAATGTATTGCAGGATTTATCTCCGTCTGCTTTACCGCGGTAACATCTTGCTAGCCCGTAGCTCATGAGGTCCTCGCAAAGGTCAATACCAGCATGGCTCCCTCAATGGACCCCGATAAGGTCGCGAGGAGAAGAAAGTTTCGTTATGACTTTTCTGCCGTGAACGGCTTCCCTCAGCCGGTGACCTTTTAACGACAAGCGCGAGCAGCGCTATTACCAAAAGGGCCACTTATTAACTGCGGCTTTTCACGTATTGACCAAGTATGGCCTTGATGAGGGCGTCACTGGCCACATTACGCTCCGGGTAAGATGACCCGACCGCGATCACTCACGGTCATACGCTTCCGGAATTGACGCGCATGTGTGCGACCAGGATCCTATTGAGCCTGATACGTTGTAGGCGAGTCCCCTAGGCGTGTCATTCGCACTGATCAAGCGCTCCGATCTCGTGCGCTTAGACAACGAGGGCAAGGTCATCGATCACGGAAGCTGCAAGCTTGTCAATCCATCTACTTTCCTCATGCACGCCGCTGGTAAGCAATCGGTGGATATATAACTCAGAGGCCTGAATCAATCATTATTGGCCAGGAACTACACTGGCAAAGGGGGGTGGTGCATCGTGCACGCCCCGATGTCATCTGTGTCGCGCACGCGCAGTCTTTTTACGGAAGGACATTCTCCGGCTTCAGCCTCCCATTTGCCTTTACCTCTCAGGGTGCCTGCACCTTTTACAATGACATTGCGCTCTACGACCAATTTGCTGGCATCGTACAGGGCGGCACCGAGGGGAACACCATTTCTGATGCTATTGGTGGCAAAACAGCTACTATCCTGCGTAGCCACGGCCTCATCGAGGCCGTCGTCTTCTGGTTCGTCGCTCTTGAGAGCCTCTGCCACTCCCAGCTTATTGCCATGGCCGCTTGTGCTCACCCAGGCACTACGCTCAAAGAAGAGGGCCACGCCGGAGCCCAGGAGACCTTGAGACGCTCGGCCAACACGCCACCACCTGGTTCCCTGCCAAGCCAATGTTTGACCCGATTGCCCACGAAATCAAGGAGGATTACCTGCAATAGGAAGGAATTATGAGTCGTTGCCATTCATTGAAGCGACTACGGATACCATCCGTCGGGATAGATTGCACAGCATGTACGCATTGAAATCACTATGCTCAGGCTCTCACAATGTCCTCAGCTTGTCCCAGGTTCTTCCCACCCCTTGACGATCAGCTTGACCCAACTAGGGTTAACACGTGGCTACATATCGGTTAACACACACCACAATACGTGGCTGAAAACAAGAGTTGAATTGCGGATAGATTGCGGCTGACGATGGTCTCTCCACGTTGCCCGAAAATCTTGCCGGCTGATGGGCCTCGCCTCACCGCTGTGGAAGTAAAACCTAAATAGTATCCGTAGAGCCGGACATATGGTGGGCTAGTACAGTCATTTTTTTCGATGTTTCAGACCCTGCATGTTGTACTTTCTTACTTCAAGAACCTGCTTACCCGTTTCTGCCAGACCTCTCAGCAGATCTCTGTTCATTTGCGTAGCATCGAAGACATACGCTTGATCCGTCAAGATTGACAAAGGTCCAGGGCCGAGGCTCGGGCGCCAGCTATCGTCTGCCGCTACCGGACGGGTGGCGCTGCCAAATATTAGGAGAGCTGGGCCCGACACGACGGGCCAACGCAGAGATCAGCCATGCCATGACCATTATTTCTGGCTGTGTCTGCCCAAATCTGCCCATTGCGTTTTCGCTAATGGACGCCGTCCTGTTGGGAGCTTGGGAGCGTATCTACAGCATTGACGCACAATGTCCGAATACCCTGGCATTGACCAACGGTTGGGTTACAGACTCGGACTATTGACTAGACTAGTGGCTCGCCGCCCGCTGTTAGCCTTTGATCCAGCTGGAAGCCTCGTGTACAAGGCTTGCCAACTTAAATAATTCCCTAACCTTGCTTTGGAGGCGCCGCCTCTGAAAGCCTTGCCCGTTCTAGACTTGACAACTCATTACAAGCAAGCGCCACATGTCGGGCGACAAAGCGTACATGGCTTGAGCTGAGTACAACCCAGAACAGAGTCGCGAGATTGGCAAACTTGAGTATTCCGCACACGCGCCGTTATTGGTCCCAACAGCGCATCTGAAGTACATATGGCTAGCGCTATGTTCTCTGGAGTCATAGCGACTTCGTGTAAGTGACGCGCAAGAGCCTTCTGGAGACCAGACGCCTCAAGCTGCTTCTGCATATATATCTCGAGCTTTCCTCGCTTGGATTACCGAGTAGTTTAGATCTGAAAAAAAAAAAACGCCCCTTTCTTTAGCAACACATCTTCTACTTCTTTTCATAATGAACCGCCTTGGATTCCTTGCTCTGGCCCTGTTGCCTTCCGCTATCGCTACTGAGTGTAATGCTGACAACTGCGCCAGAGCAGTCACTGGCACCCGACGCGGTGATGACTTCGTCAGTCTCGCCCAGGGCGATTGCAGTCGCTTTATGCAGCAGACTGTTACCGCACCAGCTGTGTAATCTCAACTTCACTGACACATTGACGCGTATCTTGCTTGCCTAACACTCTATTCTACTAGGACCATCACTTCTACTGTTGCCCCTCCGTGGTACGCTTCTTCCTGCTCAGGCACCGTCCGCTATGCGAGCGCCTGCTCGTGCTGGGGCATCCCTGGCGACGCAGTCACGATTACACCTGTAAGGTCCCTTCCATTCTCTAAATCCAATGCTAGGCTTCGGGCAGAGGGTGAATACTCACATATTCGCATAGACCACGACCATCACAACCACTCTTGATGCGGCTCCCACTCTGTAAACTTGGACGCCTTGAAGCAATCAATCACACGTTGCAATTTCTGGAAAATACTACGCCTCGATACACAAATCTAGCACCATGTTATGTTAATGGCCATCCCCTGGGAACCGCGAATAATACAGGCCATAATACTACATGCTTGCAATGAATATATCCTCACATTTACCAAGCACGAGCTGTTGGAGCAACCATCTAGTAGAAAGAACATTCATGCCCAAATGCGAGGTCAGAGTCAAAGTAAAGAAATTTGCTATGTAAAATTTGAGCGGGTATCAAATAAGCTGGCCTAGCCCCTTTTTTCCACGTGTAATTCGTCCTTCCGATTCTTCTGCTTTTCTTTTGCCTCTGAATACTTTTCTTCCTTTGTACACTTCATACTTACGCAGCTACCTTGGTAGTCGCAACACGGCCCAGAATCTCGGTCGCCTTTCGCTTGACCAGGCCACCCGTCACAGGCAGGTTGGTGTTTTGCTCAAGGAACAAATCAACCTCGCGGGCGGCCATACGGCCCTCGTTGATACCCCATACGATCAGCGACTGTCCGCGGCGCGCATCGCCCGCAGCAAATACACCATCCAGATTAGTGCAGTACTTTCCGGGTGGCGTCTTGACATTCTTGCGCGCGTCCTTCTCGACCTCGTCGCCCAGGACACGGGCCTCGGGGCCCAGGAAGCCCATGGCGAGCAGCACCAGGTCCGCAGGGAAGAACTGCTGCGAGCCGTCCATCTTCTTCATGTCCCAGCCGCCGCTCGGATTCTTGGTCCACTCGACGCGAATGGTGTTGATGCCCTTGACCTTGCCGCTGCCGTCGCCTTCAAACTCCTCCGACATGATGCAGTACTCGCGCGGGTCCTTGCCCGTGTGCTGACGCACCTCGGTGTGGCCGTAGTCGACGCGGTAGATGCGCGGCCACTGCGGCCACGGGTTATCACGGGCGCGCTCGTCGGGCGGCTGCGGCAGCAGCTCAAAGTTGGTCACCGACTTGGCGCCATGGCGAACCGACGTGCCGATGCAGTCATTGCCCGTGTCGCCTCCACCAATGACGACGACGTGCTTGTCTTTGGCCGTGATGTACGAGTCGTCCGCCAGCTCCGAATCCAGCAGTGACTTGGTGTTCTTGTGCAGGAACTCCATGGCGAAGTGGACGCCCTCAAGCTCACGACCTTTGATGGGCAAGTCACGCGCGACGGTGGCACCGGTAGCGATCACGACGGCGTCATTGTCGGCACGCAGTGTCTCCAGGCTGGGGTGACCGGCTTCACCCACGGCGACACCAGTCTTGAAAATAACGCCCTCGTCCGCCATGAAGTCGGTGCGACGCTTGACGATGCGCTTGTCGAGCTTCATGTTGGGAATGCCGTACATGAGGAGACCACCGAGGCGATCGGCGCGCTCGTAAACGGTAACGAGATGACCAGCGCGGTTGAGCTGATCGGCGGCGGCAAGGCCGGCGGGGCCGGAGCCGATGATGGCTACCTTCTTGCCGGTGCGCACCTCGGGGACGCGGGGCACCATCCAACCCATTTCGAAACCACGATCAATGATGGCACATTCGATGGACTTGATACCAACAGGGTCCTCGTTGATGCCGAGGACGCAAGCACCTTCGCAGGGAGCTGGGCAGACACGGCCGGTGAACTCGGGGAAGTTGTTGGTCATCAACAGGCGGTTGAGGGCATCCTTCCATTGGTTCTGGAAAACGAGCTCGTTCCACTTGGGGATAATGTTGGAGATGGGGCAGCCCGTCTCCGACTGGCAAAACGGAACACCACAGTCCATGCAGCGCGCAGATTGGTACTTGAGCTCATCCTCGTTGAGTCGCGAGCTAATCTCTGCCCAGTCCTTGGTGCGGGCAGATGCAGCGCGGTACTTTTCGGAGCGGCGCGCGTACTTCATGAAGCCACGGGTCTTGTCCAGCACCAAAGCTCGCTTCTTCTCAACAGCATTGTCGCCAATGGCCTCCTCGAGGTCCTGCAGCTTGGCTGCCTTTTCGCCCTCCGTTTTCGGGTGCGAGGGAACGCCGGTGACAGCAGGCAGGTGATACTCGGCACGCTTGGCCTCCTTGGCCTTGGCCGCCTCCTCCTCCAGCACGCGCTTGTAGTCGACGGGGAGAACCTTGATGAAGCGAGGCAGAGCGCGGTTGAAGTCTACAAGGATGCGGGCGGCGAGCTCTGAGCCAGTGTAGTGATGGTGGTCCTCAATGAGACCGCGGACGTAGGCAATTTCAGTAGGGTCCTCGAGAGGGCCTGCTTCCACCATCTCGGTGTTGAGCTTGCCCATGAAGTCACGGTTGACGTCAAGAATGTAAGCAATACCACCAGACATGCCGGCGGCAAAGTTGCGGCCAGTGCTACCGAGAATGAGCACACGGCCACCAGTCATGTACTCACAGCCATGGTCACCGGTACCTTCGACGACAGCGGTGGCACCAGAATTGCGGACAGCGAAACGCTCGGCGGCAACACCACGGAAGAAGCAGGTACCAGTGGTAGCACCATACAAGCAGACATTGCCAATGAGGATGTTCTCTTCCGCCTTGAACTGGGCAGAGCGGGGTGGGTAGATGATGAGACGACCACCGGACAGACCCTTGCCGACGTAATCGTTGGCGTCGCCTTCCAGCTCCAGCGTGACACCGGGAGCAAGGAAAGCACCAAACGACTGACCAGCAGAGCCCTTGATGTTGACATGCACAGTGTCCATGGGTAGACCAGACTCGCCGTAGCGCTTGGAGATCTGGTAGGACAAGGAAGTACCCATGGCACGATCCGTGTTGACAATATCACACTCGATGCGCGAGGGCAGGCCTTTATCCAGGGTGAGCTCAGCCTCGGAGATGAGCTTATTATCCAGGCGGACATAGAGCTTATGGTCCTGCTTGCGGACGTTGAAAGTAGCGACACCAGGACGCAGCTTGTGCGCGGGCGTCAGCAGGAGGGACAGGTCGATGTTGGCTGTCTTTTTGGTGCGAAGATCGTCGCGCATCTTGAGCACTTCAACGTGGCCAACCATCTCGTTGATGGTTCGGAAGCCAAGCTGAGCCATGATGGCACGGAGCTCGTTCGCCAAGTAGTAAAAGAAGTTGATCACATGTTCCGGTGTGCCCTGGAACTTGGCGCGGAGCTCCGGGTCTTGGGTAGCGATGCCGACAGGGCACGTATTCACTACAATTCAAGTTAGCAAAGTCGTGACGAAGTCGTCAAAAATGGATATCAGACGTACAATGGCATTTTCTCATCATTATGCATCCCATAGCAATAAGAGGCGCTGTGGCGAAACCCCATTCCTCGGCTCCAAGCAGACAGGCAATGGCAATATCACGGCCCGTGCGGAGCTGACCATCAGTCTGCACCACAACACGACCACGGAGATCGTTAAGAACAAGCGTCTGGTGAGTCTCGGCAAGGCCCAGTTCCCATGGGAGACCAGCATATTTGATTCCTGTCCAGCGCGAGGCACCAGTGCCGCCGTCATGGCCGGAGATGAGGATGTGGTCGGCCTTGGCCTTGGCGACACCAGATGCAACAATACCGACGCCAACTTCCGACACAAGCTTTACGGAAACTCGTGAGCGCGGGCTAGAGCACTTCAGATCGTAAATGAGCTGCTTCAGATCCTCAATCGAGTAAATGTCGTGGTGCGGCGGCGGAGAAATGAGACCGACTCCGGGAGTAGAGTGCCGGGTCCGGGCAATCGACTTGGACACCTTATGGCCGGGAAGCTCGCCACCCTCGCCAGGTTTGGCACCCTGCGCCATCTTGATCTGCAATTCGTCAGAATCGGCAAGGTACGCCGAGGTGACACCAAAACGGCCGGACGCCACCTGCTTGATGGCGGAGCGCATCGTGTCGCCGTTGGGCATGCGCTCGGAGCGCTCCGGATCCTCTCCACCTTCGCCAGTGTTGGACTTGCCGCCGAGGCGGTTCATGGCCACGGCGAGGGTCGAGTGCGACTCCATGGAAATAGAACCGTACGACATGGCACCGGTGCAGAAGCGGCGCACAATGTCGGTCCAAGGCTCGACCTGGTCAATGGGCACCGGGGTGCGGTCCTCAAACTTGAAATCCAGCAGACCGCGGAGGGTGCAGTTCTTGATTTGCTCGTACTCGGAGCGCGAGTAGGCCTCGTACGACTTGTCGTTCTTGGTGCGCACGGCGTCTTGGATGTTGGCAATCGACGTCGGATCGTTGACGTGCGCCTCGCCACCGTCGCGCCAGTGGTACTCGCCCGACTCGGGCAGTGCCTTGATGTCGACTGTGTAGCGCGAGGGGAAGCCACGCTCGTGAAAGCGGAAGGCATCCTCTGCAAGGAGATCAAAAGTGAGCCCCTGAATGCGGGACGCGGTCCCGCGGAAGCAGCGCTCGACAATGGTCTCGTCGAGACCAAGTGCCTCGAAAATCTGAGCGCCCTTGTAGGAAGCAAGGGTCGAGATACCCATCTTGCTCATGACCTTGAGGATACCGCCGTCGCAGGAGTGCTTGTAGTTGTGAATCAGCGTGTCATCAGACAGCTTCTTCTTGATGAGCTTCTCGCGGTTGAGCTTGAGAATGCACTCCATGGCCAGGTAAGGGTTGATGGCATCAGCACCATAGCCAAGCAGGACGCACATGTGGTGCACCTCACGGGCTTCGGCAGTCTCTACGATGAGGGCGACCATAGAACGCCACTTGTTACTCACAAGGTGGTGGTGAAGCATGCCGGATGCAAGAAGCGCAGAGACGGGAACGCGGTCCTTGGAGGTGTTGCGATCAGAGAGTATAATGATGCGGTCATGTGCCTCAATAGCAGCCGTCGCCTCATTGCAAATCTCATCGAGGTGCTTGATATAGCCCTGGACACCCTCAGACTTGGGAAAAGTCAGGTCAATGGTGCGGACAGTCCATTCGGGACGAATAGTGGACAGCTTGTTGAGCGCGTTGAACTCGGGGATGGACAGAATGGGGCTGGGCAACAAGAGACGGCCGCACTGCGAGGCGTCCATCTCGAGCAGGTTGCCCTGCGGACCGACGTAGCACTCGAGCGACATGACGATGGATTCTCGAATAGGGTCGATGGGCGGGTTGGTGACCTGCGCAAAGAGCTGGCGAAAATAGTCGTAGAGCAGACGGGGCGCCTGCGTGAGGCACGCCAGAGGGGCATCGTTTCCCATGGAGCCCAGCGCTTCCTTTTCGTCGGCCGCCATGGGAGCGAGCAGCAGAGAAATCTGCTCGTGGGTGTAGCCAAAGGAGAGTAGCATGGGGTCCTCCTGGAGCAGCGTCTCGTTGGGCTTGGCCGCGAGGTCCATCTTGGGCTCGAGCTTCTCGAGCACCTTGGGCAAGGTGACGAGTTCACGATCGATCCAGGAGCGAAAGTCCTGGCGGCTGGCGACGGCCTCCTTGAGCTCCTTGTCATCAATGATGCGGCCGGCCTGTGTGTCGACGAGAAGCATGCGTCCGGGCTGCAAACGGCCTTTTTGGATGACACTCTCGGGCTCCACGGGGATGGTGCCGACCTCGGACGCGCAAATGATGCGGTCGTCGTCCATGACGTAGAAGCGGCACGGGCGCAGACCGTTGCGGTCAAGGTTGGCGCCGCAGTAGCGACCGTCGGCAAAGGTAAAGAGCGCGGGACCGTCCCAGGGCTCCATTTGGCAGGCTGCCCATTCGTAAAAGGCAGCCTTTTTGGGATCCATGTGCTCGTTGCCCTGCCAGGCCTCGGGGACCATGAGCATGACGGCCTCGGGCAAGGACAGGACGCCGTTGATGGTCAACAGCTCCAGCACATTGTCAAAGGCGGCCGAGTCGGAGCCGCCGTCCTCGACAACGGGGTACAGCTGCTCGAGCTCTTCCTGGAAGATGTCGGACTGCATGACACCCTCACGGGCACGCATCCAGTTCTTGTTGCCGCGCAGGGTGTTGATCTCGCCATTGTGAGCGGCCCAGCGCAGCGGCTGGGCACGGTCCCAGGAGGGAAACGTATTGGTGGAGAAGCGCGAGTGGACGAGGGCAAAGTGCGCCTCGTAGTCGGCGTTGACAAGGTCATGGTAGTAGGAGTAGACCTGGACGGGGGCTAGCTGACCCTTGTACACAATGTTCTTGTTGGAGAGGGAGGAGATGTAGAACCAGTTATGCAGGCCAATGGTGTGGGTGGCACGCTTGCGGAGGATAAAGAGCTGACGCTCAAAGCGGCGCTCGTCAAAGGTCGCCGGGTCCGTGTTCTCGGGCTCGACTCCCGTGCCGTAGGCCGAGGCGAGAACGACAAAGGGCTGGGCAATGATGGGCTCGCGCGACTTGGCCGCGGGGCCGAGGAGAGTCGAGTCGACGGGCGGACGACGCCAGCCGAGGACGCGCAGGCCCAAGGACTCGGCAACGTCTTCCAGCTGCCGCTTGGACTCTTCAAACGTCTCCTCGTCGGGCTTGAAGAAGAGGTTGCCGACGGCATACTGGCCCAGCTGGGGCAGCTTGATGTTTTCCTCTTTTTCAAAGTTTTTGATGAAGAAGCGGTGGGGGATCGAGGTCATGACACCGGCGCCGTCGCCGTCTCTGGCGTCGGAGCCAACGGCTCCTCGGTGAGTCATGTTGCAAAGCAGATTGCGTGCTGATGCTTGTGTTAGTTGTGATGCAACGGGGGTGTGGACGGGTTTGTGGTGAGAGTTGCTTACCATCACTGACGATTTTGTGGCTAGCTTTGCCCTTGATGTGGCTACTGCGAGTTAGCATGTAAAATATGATATGAATACGTTTTTCAAGCTCACCAAGCAAAGCCGACACCGCATGCATCCTTTTCCAAGGACGGGTCGTAGAGACCCTGCTTCACCGGCAAGGCACCAGCCCACGAGCCATTGTTCTCGGTCTGGTACTCAAAGGGGTGGTATTGTTCCTGCTCGGCTTCAATATGGGTTTGTCGGTCGTCGAAATCGTCCAGCAGACCCATGCTAGGCCAATATTTCGCGAGATTGACTGTGTTTAAGTCCGGGATGTTGGTAGGGGCGCTCCTATCGCTGGGAGCGTATAAGAGTTGTGTCGGCCGTTGTGAAATGAGTTGGCAGCTGAGAAGGCTGTTTTGGTATCTGGTTGAGGCTATCAGTATTTACGACGAGACATGGTGAGAGTAAGAAATAGTCAGAGAAAAATGAGAGAAAATGAGAGGCGAATGAAAAGACAGAGATTCTGGGAGACAAGGTTTGTGCCGAAGTCGACAGGCAACTGGTGCTTGAAGCCGGTGAAGCCGCCTAGGGCGTGTACAAGAGCCTCCACGGCGCTGTAGCCTGTGAGAATATAGCGCCCAGTGCGGTAAATGCCAAGCCAAAGACCATACTGGGAGAGAGGTGGCGCCGCCAGTTTAGACTTTTGCGGAGAGGGACAGGCAGCTTTCGCCAGCGGCGGTCCAGGGCCGGGGGACTGCAGTAAGGGACCACTGCCTCTTTTTTTTTTTTTTGTTTTTTTTTTTTTGTCTTTTTTTTCCCTTCTTTGTCGTTTTTTTTATAAGGCTTCTGGTTGGTCTGTGCCGTGTTCCTTGGCAAGCAGCATTCAACTCTGCTGCGGCAAACTCATGTGCTGCCCCTCCATTGCCACTCTTCAACGAGCTATAAGCGCTGCAAGCAGCCAGCTCACTCGCTGCATCTCCTCAGACACCCGGTCCGAGTCTGCGCTGCAAAATAGAATAATTCCTTTGTTTGCTGCCTCGTGGCCTTTTCGCCGCTCTTGGTTCCTTGTGGCTTTCACTAGGCTTGGCATGGCGATACGGCCTCTTCCGGGCTGCTCCGCCGACCAATGCCCGTGGCTGGTCGTCGCCGCCGCACTTGTTGCGCCAAAGGGCACGAAACAACACTTGTCGTTGCAGAAAGTCTCACATAGCCCGCCAGAGCTGGCACTTGTCCTTGTTGTGGTTTTTTCAAGCGTCGTGCTTTCTGGTCTTTTTTTTTTTTTTTTTCTCGGGCGCCTTTGATAGATCGGTACCACAAACCCGGGACGGACCCCGGTCGCAGCGCTTCTTCGGGACGGGACTGGCAGCGATGCGACGTCATTGCCTCGTTTTGAATGTCCAGAGGCGACCAAGTTGCGCCGGCAACACCAGGGAGGAAAGTGTGATGAATGAAGGCTTAGGAATTGAAGCATGGTCACACGCAAATACTCACATTGCATCCGGGGGGTTCGTTGTCGTAGATCTCGAATAAACGCTATGCAATCTGAGCTATGAGCTGCAGAGGAATCAATTGGGGTTCCGGCCAGGGAAGGAGAAGGAAGAAAAAAAAGAAAGAGATGGCAAGAAAGAGGATTCCAAGATGAAGGAGGGGGAGATGGGCAGACAGTTCGGTTTTAATACGAGACGGCCTACGCAGCGGCATGGGATGGGGAATGTATGGGCAACTCCGGAATCGCTCACGTCTACTGGGAACAATGGTGTGTCTTCGGCATTCCCAAAACACCACACATCTGGACAGGAAACAATTAGCTTCGCTGCTAGTTACTCGGTACGCCACCTCCAGTAGGCCGCTGTCAAGGCTACTTACTAACCTCGTTGGCGACGCCCGCCCAGGCAACATGGAGTTATTGCCTACAAAACTCAAGAAAAGTCCTTTCGCATTCCCCACCAGAATGAAAACTTGCTACAACTGGTCAAGTCTCTTACTCGCTCGGCAACAGGCTAGGCGAGACAAGGCAACGCTACGGATGAGACGAGGCAACGCAACTTTTTTGTCCGGCCCCAGGATAGTCCGCAGGGGTGGTCAGGATGCTTATCTGTGACACTCGGCATTGGTGGGTGAGGGAAGAGAACTAGACCAATACAGGCGAATAGTGGACGCCCAGGACGACGCTCTTCTCTTGCTATTCAGACCTTGTCCTATAGTTAACTAACTATAGGCGCTGCACTGACCTGCGTAGCCACTGTACTGCCTATTTAACTAGCTACCTAGTTAGTCCAGTGCCATCTTGCAGCCGGGCCGGACGCATCTCCAGGCGTTGCTCCGCCATGGTGGGCTCTCCCAGAAGCACATGTCAGACAACTGGCCACAGTACAGCTTGCGCCGGGTCAGCCAAGGCCAGGGTCAAAGTGAGGCGACTTTTTTTCATGCAATAAAGTTCCCCTCCACAATGACCCTTCGCCGCATTGCCTGCCCCTACGAACAGTGGCTCCGATGTACGGAGAGGTTTCTCGCCAGTCTTGTCTTGTCTGCGCCTGCATATTCGTAGTAATATCCCCCGAGCGGGCATCTCAAACAGCACCTCGAGAATGAATGGATTTTCTTTGATCCGGTTTTCAATATAATCTCAAGTTCCCTGCTCGTCTTGTCGGAAAATATACTAATAATTCTGATGTGCTCGCTAGATCATGTCTTAAAGTCCTCAAGTAATATCTACCGACAACAACCACCTCACTAGTTTTAGTCTCGTGGTTCTCCGACACGCTACTGCACTCTGCAGCACATCTCTCCCCGAAAGTTTCCCGCGTCCGTCCGCACCCCTCCTTGAGAGTGTGAGGCAATACGGCCTCTCTGCCATCCATCAACCCTACCCCTCCAAGTCAAGCCTTGGACCTCGTCATCCTCGGTGTGCGCTCAACGCTGTAACTGGGACACTGGTAATTAGCGTTGTCCCAATTTCGCTGGATGAACAAAGAAAGAGCAACCCAAGCCCCCTTTCCTGCAGCCATGGCAAGCAGTGGCTAATGTGGGCAACCTGCTATTCACATTCACATACGTCAACTGAATACGGATGTCAGTGCTGCTTTTCCTGCAACATGTAAATAGCTGCGCCATTTTAGTTCCCCAGCCTACCAAGTATGGCTCATAACCTCGGGGCTCATCGGCAATGCAGACATGCATTCATTATGATTGTCCGACCCTGCATGAGGACCAAGGTCTGGCGTTTTTGCTCGGTCTACCGAGCCATGAGAAATTAGCAGCCCCATGCCTGAACCCAGACATGGCTTCCGAGAATGAAATAGATGGCCTAAGTTACCCCACAAGGGCCCTGAAGGTTGAGCGATGGGGTTGGGGGGCTTGCTTGTTTGGTGTGCTTGGCCACAGCAAATCTCATCTTCAATATCGCGCCAGTACGTCATGGCTGCAGCGACTGCCAATCAGCACCCTGCTATTTTCAACCCTGCAGTTGCTGCATTTGAGATCCTGGTCGATGGCCTGGTTGCGTGGGCAGAGAGGCTGGAGCTTGTGACAGCGCCGGGCTGGCTGGTTGTCGTTGTGTAGTTTCTTATTAACAGAACTCTGAACCACGGGGCCTGGCAGCCGCCACATAATAACACATCATGATTACAGGTTGATTATTTCAGCGAGCGCAGGCTCTAGTTAGGGCGCCGAATAGGCTTTCATGTCAATGAAGATGTTCGACTAAAGGGCAGACAGCTGGGACTCTGGGAGCGTCTAGTAACTTCAAAACAACCCCGCTGATGCGCGACTTTTCCATGCGACTTTTACCCCATTGAGGTCATTGGGCCATTGACAAGACCAAGCAAGAAAGACTGAGGGATTGAAAGGGACAAGTATACATGGGCGCGCCGCCACAAGACGCCCACAAACTTTTAGCGCTACTTGGTCGGCGGTTGGCCAATCATGAGGCACGAGGCTTGTGCTGTCCTTATCTCGGACCAACCCCATTGCACCGGGCCATCGCTGAAATCTGCAGGCGAGAAACCATGCGACAAACCTTGAGGCGCTGCAGGGAGCCACGAAACCCGAAATTCGCAGCAAAAGGTAGCTTTCTGGTTCTTATGGTATCTTTCTCATTATGCCAGCAGTACCGTCAGTTCTTGTCGGCCAACTTGCTACTACCAGCCTTACAGCCAGGCTGATCATGAATGGCTGGCCAGCTGTTGTTCTACCGAGGTACCAACGAGCATGTCACCCAGATCAACAGTATTGCAGAAAAAAGAGGGCACCGTTCGTTTGCTTTCAGCCCTTGAGCCCATGGTTTGATAGATAAGACATTTGCGCCGCCGCCTAAATATTAGCGTCTACCGACATCGGGGGACGGCAAGTTGGTGGTGGCCAACCGAGGGTGGAAAGGTGGTGGCCAGAAGCAGGTGGCGGCCAAAAGCAGCCTGGCCAAGTCTGGCAACTTTTCTTTGCAAACTAAATAAGAAATAGAGTCATGGCTTTCTGTCAAAGGCAGGTGGAATGAGATTTACCCGGTCCGTTTCCCCATATTCCCCTTGGCCTTGGCATTTGACTGTTTGACTGTTTGAATTGCCATTACAAAGCAATCTTGCACTCACTTCCATGAATGATGTACCAGTTCTCGCGGCCCACCGATCAAAAGTTTGGCGCCGGCTGCAGTTTTCAGTGGCCGAGTCGCCGTGCTTCCGCATTCGCCCGACTTGGTTGAAGCCGTGCCAAAACTGCAATTTCTTGGGCGGACGCAAACTTGAACCTTTCATCCATGAGAGTAGGTTACATAGCTGTTGAAAAATTGACACATCCATCAAGTCTACACACATGAAACTTTGATCAGCTCGTCGTGGATTGGCCTCAGACATGGGACCAATAAGGGTGCAGTAGGCGGCGCATTGTGCGCGAACATGTTGCGACCGTTGAGACATGGGCGATTGCACCACAAAGCCTGCCGTAACCTTATCTACTTTGTGTGCAGGGTTCAAATCGCGCCTCGATAGCCTTGATCTTCACCCATCTACCCAGTATGCCTGCTGCCAAGTTCCGATTTTCTGGCATAGACTTGCCATGTCAAGATACACGATAAGGCGTATCTGTGAATTGCAAAACTGTGCATTCTCAGCCTCGCTCGTCATCTCCGCCGCAATGGGATTTTTGACTCTGCAGGCTCATTCAGGAGCTTTGACAGATTGAGGTAATGTGGCATAGGCTCCTCATCTTGCCATTATCCATCGATGCTATTTTGACCAACCGCGTTTGAAAACAAGCACGATGGACTTGGATCTTTGTGATTGAATGGTAGGCTTCCCGGGTCGTCGTCTAATCATCGTTGACCACGATCGCAGGGACGGGACTCGACAAGGCTTTCACTGGTCTCAGCGGCTCGATGCGGTACTGAAGTCTGCTCATTCGAACCTTGCGTCGCACTTGAATGCTGTTTACTTTTTCTTGATGCCGAAGATGATCATCTGGCAGAATCTTAATCTTGAAAACAATATCAACACATTTCTATTGAGTCTGCTTTCGACCGGACAATACCACGTTCTTGCCGTTGTAGGTCATCTTCAACACTGCAGCCAGTAATTAACCCCCCCCCCGACTTGGCCTAAATTTTGCAGCTGCCCCGCACTCCTCTGTGCATCAACCCTTGAGCCTCTATTTTCAGCTCTCGATCCTTTTGCCACTTCACCCTCAAATTCAAAGACAGAGAATCTAGATAAAATATCGCGCCATCCGTATACCAATCCTCCCGCTAGTGGAGCCCTTTATGGCTACCTTTCTCGCTGTGGCATGTCGTAACGACCCGAACCGATTCCAGACGTCGGAACTCTACTCACGCCGATATGTCGCTTGCCAAGAGGAATAACGGTGAGGACACCCTCCCACGAGCAACCTCTAGCGTCATCGTGCTTTATGTTTCAGATATGTACTAACAATCCCCTCCAGGTTGTTTGGAGTGTCGGACGCGCCGCGTCATTTGCGACAAGGCTGAGCCCGAGTGCTTCAAGTGTCGGAAAAAGGGCATCAAGTGCTCCGGCCAGGGCCTTGAATGCCGCTTCAGCCCTTATATGCGCCAAAGTCCCAATGCCACCAGAGTAAAAGCTAGTCCGGCCGCCGTGACCCCGAGCGAGGGATTTGCCCAAGGCGCCGGCGGCGTCAGCAAAACCTCAAAGCCTGGCATGTCGGCCGCCGTAGACACAACCACGCCGCCCTCAACCACATCTCGGAGAAAGAAATACCTTTGGGTAGATCAAGAACTCGTACCGGGCCCAAGCCCGAAAGCGCCACCCGTCGCAGCGCTTGTAACTCCCAAGATAGAACAAGACCCCGATTCAAGCGCGCTCGCCGACACGCCAGCACATTGGTCATCAACATCGCCCTCTTTCCCTACCAGCTCACCGACCGATGAAGTGCAAGATGAAGCCCAAGGTGAAGCTGTGAAAGAAAAAGGTCACATTTCACCAATGGTTCAGGCTGGAGAGAGCCTGGTGGTGCACAGATCGTCGACCAGACGGGAGCCCTGGCCATATGGGCCAAGTACCACCATTCAGAGCCTATCTTCCAACTCGAGATTTTTCTTTGATCATTGTATGTGGTATCACTACCCTGGTGGCCGCTTTTGAAAGACTAATTGCACAACACAGTCTCGAATTTCATCGCGTCAAAGATGGTCGTTCTCGACTTCCAAGGCAACGGCTATCGACAGATGATTCTGCCCCTTGCCACACAAGAACCCATGGTTTCACAGGCGGTCAGCGTCGTTTCCGCATTTCATCTTTCACAAGCGGTGCCATCTCTTCGAATGAAGGCAGAGCTGAATCAACAACGGGTGCTCTCAAAGCTACGACAGTCTGCGCTCAACCCGAACCCGAATCAATTCTTCAATCTTTCGAACTGGGTGACGATTCTCGTGCTATTAGTGGGTGACACCATCACCGGCTCCAAGAATTACGTATATCTCCTCGATTTGTTATCACAGCTGTCACGAGCAGCATTATCAGACAAGTCGCTTTCCGACAAGGTCAAACAATTTGTCAAGCAACAAACACAAATGTAGGTCCTGGACTGATTCGTAGTCGCACCGTCACGACTAAGACTTTGTCTTAGGTTTGAATTGTTTGGATCTCCATTATCTAGTCCGCAAAAGGGATTGGACGTGTTGCGCCGACGCTCTGCCGACCATCTCTCGTTCATGTCGTACTGTCCCTCTACGCCGGAGCAGCAAGTCTTTATTGACTCAATGACTGAAGTCATCAAGCAAGGATTTCAAATTTTTAAAAATAGAGCTTCCAATTCCACGACACTGGAATCCTCCAGAGCCTCGGTCGAGCGGATGCGCCAGACAGTCACTACCATGGATCTAGAAAAGGACGGCAGTCACGCACTCGTGTGGCCATTCTTCATCGCCGCCGCCGAGAGTACGCTACCAGATCACCGCGAATTCTTCGCTAGCCGATTGAATCAGTTATTCTCCAATACTCGGTTTGGCAGCATTCCCGTCGCGCTCAATACGCTCGAGTACATATGGAACAAGGGCGACACCACGAGCTGGACAGATATTGTCACACGGGAACGCCAGGTCTTGATTATGTAAACAGGGCATATTTTTGTAAGTGGTGTTTTTTTGATTTGCTTGTTGGGTCGGTAATAGCGCTTGATTTGATGCACCAATGTTGTACGAAATAAACAGACATTCGTCACCCTCTACCAAGTAATCACTCCGTCGTGCAAAGCTCAGTCCTTTGACCGGCCCATCAAATCGGCTCGTACACTGGCAGCGGCTCTGGTGCCCTCTTCAATCGCGCCGTCGATAAAACTGCGCCATCCAGATGCCCAGTCGGAGCTAGCAAAGAAGATGTTGCCCTAACGAGCTCGGAGTTCCTCAAAGTGAGATGCCAGCAGGCCTGGCGCGGGAAAGAACCTGCACCGAATGGATCAGTTCAATGTCCTACACAGATGATAGCGTGCGTACTTACCATGCACCCTTGGCAAATTCGTCGCGAGACCAGTTATGGAAGACCTGCGGCTTTGCTCAGCACCCGTGCAGTCAATCAATATAGGCACTGGCGGGGCTGTCCTTACCACTCGCTCAACATGCATTGGCGTGAACCCACGAAACTCGGAAATGGTGCGATTGATGTCGTCTTCTTGGTGAAAGTGCTTGTGCTGGCCACTAAACGCTACAACATGCGTATTTCCCGCCGGCGTCTCACCATCGCCAAAACCGTAAATCAAGCCGTTGTGTGGATAGCTGATTCCTGTGAAGGAGCGCAAGTCCCGATCGCGAATCTCTGCATGCACTTTGATTGTCTGGTTCACATGACCTATCTTTGCTGCAGTCGCCTTACTCTCTTTCAAGGGTGGACTAAACGCCACATTACTCAACACATTCAGTGGCACCGCCGAAATCATGTGCTTGGCTGTAAACGTCAGCCCGCTCCTCGTCGTCACTGTGACCTTGTGCACGCCATCCTCGACCGACGCCACAGGCTCACTCAAGGCATACGACAGGTTTCCCGTAGCCAGTGCCTCCTCAAAGAAGCGTATGGCAAAGGACGACTGGCCGCCCCGAAACTTGAAGCGCACAAGGTGGTTGATGCACCCCTCGTACGTGTACCCGCTCAGCGCCCACCAGTGCAGCATCTCGTAGAAGCTGGTGGTAGCGAGCGTGGCACCGCTGCAGAGAAGCACGAAGCCCTCGAGGCAGAGTCGCTCGTTGGGCGTCAGGTTGTGCTGGATTTCCATCAAGCGGTCGGCCACGGACATGTTGTCAAGCGACGGTCGGAAGGCGTGAGGTGGGCGCTGTGCGGCATGGGGAGGGCATCACGGCCGTCTTTACCGTCGACGTTGAATAATTTTGACAGGCATGTCTGCATCAACGCGTCCTACCGAGTACATTGCACGTTTTCACAGTTAGCTCTTGTCCATGCTCAGTATTGTCGACCCGGGGGCGGAGGGGAAGCGGTACCTCTTCATCGTGTGTGAATGACTGCGTGCCCTCGGTGCTGGCAAGAAGAAATCGGTTGATGCCGCGTGAAAAGTCATATGAGCTCTCCAACTCGTCCTGCATACCGTATCGCGCAATTTCTCGCCAGATGGTGGCTTGGCCCCAGTACACCCACGTACCGCCCATTTCGTACGGGTAGCCTTCAATGTTGGAGGACCACGAGCGGCCACCGATGCGATCGCGCGCTTCCAGAAGCAATACTCTGAGACCTGGGAGCTGATTAGTCTTCTGATGAGCCTCAGGAGTTGTCAAGCACACCTGCTACGCTGGTGTCGCGCGCGGCGGTGAGGCCCGCATATCCAGCGCCAACAACAATGACATCAAACTCGGTATTTGTCGGTTTGATATTGCTCGGCGGTTGAATGGCTCCAATACAGGGTACACCAGGTCGAAGACCGTCATCTTTGGTTCATGAGAAGCCGTCTTTGGATGTCATGATTTTGGCTCAGTAAAACGCGCAAGGCACTTGGCTTGTACTAGTTGACCTACGAGCCAACTGCATGTCTATCGAAACTTGGTCAGAGTCGAGCCTATATACCACGCAAAGAATAGGGTCCGCAACAGCTTGGGCATTTTTGTATTGGGCGCAGCTTTTCTCGTATATATACCAGACTCGGACGTCCATGTTCTGAGCCTTGCCCTAAAGGGCAATTTTATGAGATAAAACGCCCGAGTAGGAGCCGATGCCTGGTGCCCACCAGTGAGACAACGGCGAAGCAGCGTCGGCACGCGTGCAACGATTATTTTCAATATAACGACAGGTCTCGAGAATCCTTGTCTCGAGGATCGGTTACCATGACTCTACGTTGTTTCTTTCCCTGAGGCGGACCTTGAGGGTAGGCGGGGTACCCATCAGGACGATTCAAATGCTGCTCCCATATAGAAGTCTTGCTGACCTTGCACTAACTAATTATTTAGTTTGACCGGCTCACTAGTTATCGTTGGTGTCTCGACCCAAGAGAATGAAATGGTGCAACCCTGCTGACTCGGAATGCACGTCATATCTGCCATCTTTTGGCTGGGGCAAGCAGTCAAACGTGAGCCACCTGCCACCCTTCCGTGTGGCTCTTTGAGATCGCCGATAAATCATGCAGTGCGACTGCGCAGGGACAATTTACATGCGGACTCAGATTGTACATGCCTAGCATTTACTGGTCTCAAGTGTTGACGCGACTGAGACCTCAAGACTGTACTCTAGTAGAAAAAGCAAGCAAGCCTTGAATTGGTCCGTCTCACCCCTTTAATAACAACCTAGCATTGCCTCATCCCTCGTAAACTTTGTGGACTTTGTCAATCAATTCATTCTGCATTGACACTTTCACTCTGAAATCTCCTTGCCTCTGTTGAGAATATAATGTCTCAAGCATCACACTCTACAGGCACACGCTCTGCAGGCCTATATTATGGATCCCTACGGCGGCGACTTTCGACTCTGTCGACGCTCGCAATGTCCTTTACCATTCTAAAGTAGGTAAAGTCCTCTTCGAATGAATGGTGCAGTTACTTATATCACTGCAATAGTACGTGGATTACTCTCGCGGGGTCCATTGGGCTTATACTGCCGTCGGGTGGCTCTGTCGCCTTTCTTTACGGCTTTCTCCTCTGCATCGTATGCAACTTTTGTGTGGTTGCTAGCCTGGGCGAGTTAGCTGCCATCTGGCCCACGGCCGGCGGTCAGTATCATTTTGTTTTTGCATTGTGTACGGAAAAATGGCGTAAGCCGGTGGTAAGCAGAACACGCACACCACAATCTCGACTCTCAACCAATAATGGTCTATAGAGCTTCTTGGTCGGCTGGACAAGCATCGCTGGATGGCTAATAGTAGTCACTGTGCAAGGATATTTTGCTGGTAAATTCATTTTCAACACTTTCACGTTCAAGAACTGATATTGGTAGCACAATTTATTTCTGCCGCCATCGTCGTCGCCTCCAACGATTCGTACCAGATAACCGTCGCGCGCACATATGGCATTTTCTTGGCCGTTTTGACAATTACGACAGCAATCAATATCTGGGGAAACAAGACACTGGGGAAGTGGAATACAGCGGCTTGTAAGAACTTCTTCACACGTCCCTTTGGAAAGCCCGCTGACCATCAGTGTACTGGTCCATCCTCGGTTTCGTGGTCACCAGCATCGTCCTCTTGGCCAAGTCTGCCAAAACTGATGCCAAATACGTCTTTGCCGAGTTCAAGAATGAAACCCATTGGCCCGACGGAGTGGCTTGGATCCTCGGTCTTGTTCAGTCAGCGCTCTCCCTCAGCGCATATGATGTGGTGTTGCACATGACGGAGGAGATGCCGAAACCGAGAAGGGAGGCGCCACGAGCGTTGATATATTCCATTGCCGTGGGCGGACTGACGTAAGTCAGCAGCCTTGACTAATATAGACGTATTATGTGTCTAACAACTGGGAATAGTGGTTTCCTGTTTATTCTGGTCATCCTCTTTTGCTTAACAGATCCCACCAGCGTACTAACAGCTCCTAGCAACATGGCCATAATAGCTATGGTTCTCCGCGCTACCCAAAGTCGGGCCGCCGCTTGCATTATCAGCTTGATGATCAGCGGATGCTTCATCAATGGCTCCAGTGCAAGCATTACTAGCGTCAGTCGGCTTCTATTCGCCATGGCGCGCGATCGCGGCATGATATTCCATGAATTTTTCGCTTGCATTACGCCGCACCTCGACGTTCCCGTTCGGTCGATTCTTCTTTGCTACGGCTTCAACGTCTGTTTTGGGCTTTTATACTTGGGCCCCAGAGTCGCGTTCAGTGCCTACGTAGCGTCTCTCGTCATTTTCCTCAACTTGTCATATGCAGCGCCCACCATTATCGTCTTGATTCGAGGTCGTCGGTTGCTGAATGCAGCTCGATCGACAAAGGAGTTTCGTTTGCCGAAGAGTCTCAGCCTACTCGTGAATTACGTCTCTGTGCTATTTCTCACACTCACGTCAATTGTAAGGCAATTCTGTGCTGTTCACCCAGACAAAGAAGCTAGCTGATTGGACTAGTTTTTCTGTTTTCCTGCGGCACTCCCAGTGACGAGTGATGACATGAGTAGGTTTCTTGCCAGCTGCGTCATTTGCCGAAACTAACAGAAGACGGTAGACTACGTGTGCGTGGTGCTTGGCATATTCGCAGTTATAGTGTCACTGTTCTGGCTCAAGTGCCGCGGCTCGTTCCTTGGACCAGTTAGTTTATTCCGAGTGCTGTTTGCCAATTAACAAGTCGTCAGCTAACGACAAGCTCCAGAACCTCGGCATGATAGCAAGCCATGACCGAAATGCAGAGTCTCTGCCGCTTGAAAAAGTCGCGACCGCCACACCAAACGCGGAGACGCTCGTGAACCGAAGTTAGTTACTGTAATCGATGTCAATGGCACACTAAGAATGAGATTTGGTGGAATAATGATTATGTCGTGAACTTGTGTCCATTCTATCCGCCAGTAGCCACGTGACAGGCAGCATGGTATTCTTCGAAGCGCTGCAGGATCATGTTCAATGTGTTTTTTCAAGATTCAATTGTCGTTGCTTTGCTGACGAGGAATGGTTGAGGGCGGACAGTGAGAAAGTCGGCTCAGTGCCCCCACACTACCTGCAGTGGGCTTGTTTACTTGAGCCAAAGCTCTGTGCAGCATCAGGCAAGCTACAAGCTCCAGACAGCATCTTATGGGCCTCAATTCATCATGTTTGCAACTTTACCAGACTTTACCCCGCGAGACGTATGTATATTATCTGTATCCTCACAACATCCGGTATTCCATGCCTACTAACGCGCTCCAGTCGCACTCGCTGTGGTACACGTCCTCGCGCGCGCCCATTCTCGGCGGCCTGCCCGACGGCCCAGAAGGCGGCGGCGACGCTGCCCATAACAACCTCCCTCACTGCCCGAATGGTCCTCATCAACGGCAGCGTGGCCACATCATCGAACGAACGGCGTTGGCTCGTCTAGCCGCCGACGAGGCGTACATGCAGCGACGCCGCAGCGGCATACAAAACTATGGCAGCACGTGGCTGAGGCCTCCTGGGCTCCCCAAAACCCTGCACCAGATGCGAGAGGAGAAGCGCGAGCAGGAAGAGCATCAAGAGGCGATGCGCAGGGAGCAGCTAGCACAGGAACTCGCTGACGCCGAAGCCGAAGCGGCAGGCGGAGGCGAAGACGCCATGGACGACGTGCAGCTCGACGGCGCGCAGGATCTGGACGAGGAGATTCCCGATGCAGATGATGAGTTTGCGCTCGGCGGCGGCAGCGACAGCGAAGAAGAAGAAGAGGACGACGAAGAGGACGACAACGTGGCGGACGTGAGCGCCGCGGAGGAAGCGCTGCGGGAAGAGCGCCGCAACGACCTTATGACTGCGCGCATGCGCATGACCGACGACGCGTTCCGAGAGGCGCTGGTTCGCGGCGACCCAGACGGCGACGACATGTACGGTGGCGGCGATGAGGAGCTCGACGCGCTCGGGCAAGGCCACATGCTGGACGAGGAGGATTTTGCGCCGAGCTCGCTGCTGGACGACGGCGACGTGGACCTGGGCATGGACGCGAATCTCGACGACGACGTTCCCGAGGCCGAGGAGGAAGAATACGATGCGGGCTACGAGCACACAGACTCGGACGCCGCGCTGTCGAGCGACGACAACAACAACAACCACCATCACGACAGGGAGAGCTCAGAGGAGGGGGAGGCGGGGGGCTTTGGCTTTGCGCCGCGGGCGGCGCCGCTGAGGCAACCGCAGAGCCCGACGCTGCGCGGACAGCTGCATAGACGCAGCAATGCCGGGATGACGCCGAGAGGCCCGCGTTCCAGCATGGACCTGAGTGCCTTCTTGTCGCAGGATGAGAGCAGCTTCATGGACAGCAGCCCCGCGCAAGGGCGTCGAAACATGCGCGGTTGATGTTGGTTTTGTCTCTGTATTTATTCGATACCCCAACGACGGTAGTTTAGCATACGAATATCGGTTCAATTGTACCACAACAGATACAACATGGCGACGTGTGTAGAAATGTGACTTTTCTTTTCTTCATTATTAATGTTAAAAACATGTATCCACCATATAATAAAGCAAGGCTCCTCCCAATGGTGCTTTGTAGTCAGACAAATATCAAAGACAGAAGAAACGTCCTACAACGCCGTAAACAACATGATGCAGAAAATATGTTTTCCCAAAGCCCCTCTACCTTTTTCTTTTCCTCTCACCCTCCTCATGTTAAATTGCTTTTTTTCCTTTTCAACACATCAGGCCGCCATCGTCTGTAGACACCGGTCGCCTTGTACCATCTTAATAAGCGCTCGTGTTGGAGCGCCTCGTCTTCCTCTGCCTGCTGCCTCGATCCTGTCTAGAACAGCCAGACATAGGTAAAGATCAAAATGACGGCCAGGAAGAATAGCAGCCAGACCTTCCAGGGTATGCCCGAGCGCTGTGCCATGAGCAGCATCCTGTTCATGGTGCCGCGCAGCCGCAGCCTCGTCTGGTCAAAAGTATCATTCATCTTTTCCGCGAGCGCAGAAGAGTCTCGAATCTCGTCGCCAATCGCTACCGTCATCTATTCTCCAAAACTCTCGTTAGCCTCCTTCCCACCTTTTTTTCTTTTTTTGTGTTTTATGTTTTGTTCGCTTCTCGCACGGTTGCTCACTGAATTCCAGGCCACTTACATCTTTCAGTGTCCGCACCTTGCCCAGAATCCCCGCGACCTGCGCGTCATTCTGGCTCTCGAGCTCGTTGAGTACGGCGTCGCTGTACTGGCCCTTTTGGTTGGGCGTCGCCGAGCGATACCCTCCCGGGGGGCCGCCGCCGCCTCCTGGACCAATATTCGGGTTGCCGTAGGCGCTGTAACTGTTGTAGGGCGACGGGCTGCCAGTGTTGCTGCTGCTGTGGTATCCGTAGCCGCCCGCGGGGCTGCCGCCTCGTCTGTTGGAATCGCCGCCGCCAGAGTAGCCTTCGAAGAGAGCGCTGCGGGAGTCGCGCTGGTGAAGGCCGCCGAACCTGCTGTAGTTTGTAATGTTAGTCTTATTCGTCGCATCGTAAAAGGGGCCGGCATCCAAATCTCCGTTCGTCTGTGTTGGGAGTCGAAGCACGCGCAGACCGTGGGCTGGGCAATGACGCGCTTGGATCCCTTTTGCAAACGGGACAGCTCTCAGAAACGCAGTTTATCGTATCCGCTCGTACCTTTGCGCCATGGTGTTGGCGACGGTGAAGAAATTATCACTGAAAAGTTAAAAAATGAGGAGCATCCGACAGGAAGATTAAACAAAATTAAGTAGTGAATCAGATCAACGGGATTCAAAGTTTCGAAAATTAATCGGCGCCTTATCGCTGGATTTGGCAGCGCCCCCCTCCCCTTTAATGGATCCCTGGCCCGGGGTAGCAAGTCGCTGAAGTGTGCGCAGCCAAGTCAGCGTAACAAACAGGTGGCATCTCCAACCTCCGGGGCGTCGCCACATGTGGCGTTGCATGTCAGTATGAAAAGACTGGACATTCTGTTTATAATAAATTTAGTGACACATCATAGACTATATCCCCCATTGGCATTTTGAAGAACTGTATTGTTTTATTTTTCCCTGGTAAGCTTTCGCAAGTCGTCACTGTACAAGCAACACAATAAACAGCAAACAGCACGATACTTTCCTGCAAGTCATTCGGTCCATCCCAGCGCCCCAAAATCCGAACATGAAGTCCAACTCAAGTCTTGCTTTTGCCGCCCTTCTTCCAACTTTTCCCTCTGCCCTGTCCATTTTTGCCTCTGTGTGGCGTATCTTCGTGGTTTACCTCGTCCACTTGTCGCGGTGGTTCCAACGGCCCAAAACACCACATCCCGCCATCAACACCGCGCTGCGGCCTAGTCAACATCACTTCCAACGGTTGCCGGTTCAAGCTACGCGCGAACGAGAAATTGACAAGGCCATGTGCCCCGCGCAGGTAAACTTTGTACACACCGTTGCACTCGTCGCCGGGGACCGCGTCCAGTACACGGACCTGCACTCGCGTCTGGGCGGCCGCTACCCTAGAGCGCTGACACCAGATGCTATGAAGCTGTTGTATCGTGTCGGCGTCGAAAATAATGCCGAAAACGTAGCACATGTCACCGCCTTGCGGGTTCCCTTGCATCTGGACTATCCAGTCTTGAAATTTGCGGCGTATGGTGCCAGGACATGCTTCGTTGAGACCGTCGTATCTGCTCAAGAGCTGCGGAGAGTAGCGTGCAAATAGTTCGTCAGCGGGCTGAACAGCGCCTGTTTCTAGTAACTTAAATGGCCAGACTTCAGTTGGTATTATGCCATCAAGCAGCATACCGTCTCGTCTATGTGCATACGGCCATCTGGCCCCCAAGTCTCTCTGTACCGCGTCGTTGACACAGGCAAGCGCGTTAAGCAGCTGCTGTGGAGGCGCTTTGTAGTCGATGCGAATAATGGTGATTCCCCAGGTACCTATACCAAGACCGCTGCTGCTTAGCGAAGCCACTCGAACGAGACGGTAGTCATTGCAGTTGCTGCTGTCTTTGCCGTTATTGCGCCTTGGCTGTTTGTCCCACGGTACGCGCCACGGAATATTCTCGCATTCGTACAAACCACTGGTCATCTTGTCAAAATACAATCAACTGCTGGAAATCGCTCTAAACTGCCGACAGCGTGAGTGTGATGTTTTGTTGGAAGCGCTGATAATTGTTGAGTTAATTGCAGATTTAACAGCGTAAAAGGTAGGCGGGCGGCTGTCACTTTCCGTGCAGGTTCTTCTCACATTGCCGCCATTGCTTGCATGGGATCAATGTGACCATCTCACTATCCAGAAGTGTCCAAATAATAGCAAATTTAGTTCGCTCGATGCGATAGTTTTTTTTACAACCAAAGAAGCCGTCCTGACCGTGCATTCTTTTTTTTGTGCACCGTGTGTAATGCAAAAACCATGGCCCTCCACGCCTATGTAGGCGGGCACACCGCCATCATAACTCGTCGCTATTTCTGTTTTGATTCTTCTTCTTCTTCTTCGCATGTCCCTTTGGTTACCCCAAGTGGAAAACGCTTCCTAACATTTAACCAGACATCTCCGTGTCCTGCGCGGGAGGCTCAAAGTCCTCATCATCCTCGTCGTCCTCGTCGTCGACGGGGTTCTCGGCGGCCGCTTTGGCAAAGTCAATCTTGGCGCCGCGGGTTCGGCGACCGCCCTCGACAATGTTGTCCAGGTCGACCTCGTCGGCGCCGTCCTCAATGTCGTCTGTGACAAGTTTGGCTTTAGTATCGTGATTCCGGAATTTCGCTCGTCGCGAAGTGGCGGTTATTCAATCTTACCTCCTTCGTTCTGTGGCGAGTTAGCACGTTTTTCCGAGTATGACGACTCTAATGCATTGTGCTCACCTCTTCCTCAAAGTCATCCTCATCCCCGTCATCTTCATCTTCGTCCTCATTGTCGTCATCCTCATCCATCTGGGCATCATCGCTCACGCGCTCATCGGCTTTGCCCTTGCCCTTGCTCTCAGCGAAGCCGCCAGTGGCGGGGTCGTGCTGATTGGTGACACCGTCGGACATGTTGAGTCAAGAGCTGGTGTATGTGCAGAAGTGACAAGGTGTCTTGCAGATTGAGAACGCAAGTTGGCAATTGCACTTCAACAGGCAAATTCAAAAAGTTGTTAGAAGGGAGCAAACGCGAGATTGGACTAATAGGCGCCTGGGTCCATGGGTCTTAAGTGCTCGCCTAGAAACGCATCTGTTTCGTGTTCGCATCTGCGTAGCAACGGCGCTAGTCTGAGTTGGGATAAAAGCTGTTGAGGCTCCAGTTGCACGTGATGCGACGGCTCCCTTCAGTTGCTGAAATTATTATCAAATCAAAGTACACCTCGATGGCTATTATAAGTTGCTGTAGCAAAAAAAGGACTGAGAAAAGAAAGCCTAGGTAACGACGTGCTGGGCGTGAATCATCTGCAGAATCGGTAGTTTTGCCGTTTAACGACAGGCAGGGAGGGTAGGCCAGACCACTCTGACAGTCAGTCACAACATTCACAAGAAAGACCACACCAAAGAGCGAGTGAATGAATGTAAAAAACGCTTCAAGTAGGTATTATGTATCCGAACGTAAGGCGATGGTCTGATTATTTATCACCGCCGCCGCTCACGGCAATGAACATCACAATCGCAAGCACCCACCAGTACCTTGAAGCCAACGTTAGCATGCCGTCTCTTATCATCAGTCATTGCAGACAACACATACTTTTGGAATAGAGTCTTTTCCTGAGGTTCCTCCCTCTTTCCCTCGGGATTTAGCACCACGGGCTTGTTGAGCGCCGGTTGCGTCCCACGCGTCTCTGGGAGCAGCACAACTTGGGGACCAAAGTCCCGTGTGTGACCGGCGTCGATCTGGACGCCCTTGAGAGTCGTGCTGATTACTGCGCCGTGCGAGTCGACCAAGATCAAGAAGTTTGGCGCGAATCCCTTGCTAAAGTTGTCGACCGACGCCACCGTCGTCCCCGACAACCAGGCCTTGGTTATCACATCGTAGACGCCGATACGGACTGTTGATGTGCCGTCCGGCAGGTCCGGCGCCTCGTATGTGAGAACTTCGGCGGCAGATGGCACGGCCACATCGTAAGCGACTTCGGCCAGGGGGCTCGGCTTGCCGCCGCCCTCAACGGACTGGAGGTAGATATGGGCAGTGCGCGGCGCGGCGGTGGCTAGCGCAGCGGCGCACAGCGCCCCGAATAGCGAAGAGAACCGCATCGCGGATTCGGCCGAGTCGCTTGGGATATGCTGGACGAGATGACAATCGGATCGGTTGTTGGATTGCGCTGCGCACTATCGATGGAAGTCTATGTAGTTGCTTGAAGCGTTCAAGTGGGTGTAGCTCCGAAAGTGTGGCTGCAAAATGCTTTGTGTGGCGGATATTGTGTGGCGCCGTCAGCCTCGCCAAGTCATGAACGCCACTCGTTGCAGAACCCGTCCACCATGACATTTCAGCAGAGGCTACCCTGAGATTCAATTCTCGTGGTTTATCTAAGACTCGAGGTAGCGAATGACCCAATGAAGCTTTCTTCATTCTTTCCGTGCCTGATCTATATTGGCCACAGCCGCCACTTTGTAGCGGGACTATTCAAGTTCAAGACCTCACAATCAAGCCGGGTAGGCCAGGCTATTCCACACACGTCACGTCGAGTTTCGAACATTACTCTTGCTCGGCCTTTGGGCACATATCAAACTAACCCAGTATTGCTATAGTGACTACTGCGTCTCAAACTACAATCCACGCAGTCGCGGTAGTATGCATGCTGGCGAGACGGAAAGCTCCACGCATTTTCTTACAAAACAATTGACATCGTGTCCGTAGCCGCTTTGAGCGCGAGATCCCAGACATCCTCGCAGCACAGCCAAACTCAACGAGTTGTAGTCCTCGGCGTTTAGCTGGGCCACGGCAGTCGTGGCCCTGCCGGAGTACGGCCTCTGCCCTCAGTGAGGCGAAGCACGTCAAGGTCGCTACTAGACCTGGGTTGTGCCTTTACTCCAATATCTTTAGAGTAATGTCTTTTTTGCCATATACCAACAAGCGAGGCAAAGAATGACAGAAACTTGTGGCAGGCGACTACGGAAGAGACAATAGGATATTTGAGCAACTAGCTGGAGAACTAGGCGTATCCTAAAGCGGCAAAATAATATTCTTCATCCAGTTCAACATCTGTAGTGCAGAGTGCGCGATGAGGCCTGCGATGGAATCCGTATTTAACATACTTACTGTGGCGCTTTGCTGATGTCCGATGTTTGTCCCAAGAGCGCCACTGATGGAATACATAGCTGGACACCATGACTGGTGTGCATGACCTTATGCGAAAAGTTGCCCTGCAGTGTGGCAGGCTGAGTGTGCTGCGCATTTTCAGCCAGGAGCATCTCCCGCTCGGCCGGTGAGAGCTTCTGGCGGGTCAGCGTGATGACGTGCCGAAGCCGAATGGCAACCGTCGAGAGCGTCATGGACAGCTTCAACCCAATTTGGAAGCGGAGAAGGTCAAACATGGTCAAGCTGACATGTTGACATGTTGACAGCACCGAGCGCGATGGAAGGTCGCTGGGCCGTGAGTCGGACACCGAGGAGTCTCTCGTTGTGCGGGTTGAAGCTGCATGAGCAGCTGAGGCCAAGGGCGGCGACGCCGGACGATCTGATGGAAGCTTGTCATAGCCCTCACAGACCCTCACCTGAGGCGCAGTGGTAGCAGGCTGGCTTGTCCTCATTGAATTGCACGAAGTACGCGGCGTCGTCTGCAATGATGCCCAAGCGAAGAGAGACAGACAGGCACGAGGCTAGCAGGAAGAAGCTCCTGGGTTCCTGGGCTGCGGTGGAGAAGACAGGGATAGAGCTACCACCAAATGATGCAGTCCGTCGTAGGCGTGGGGGGTCCAAGTTATATTCTGAAGAGACGCATTGGTGCGTGCCTTGGTTCGGCCACACCCAACACACCTTCAGCGCTGGGCCAGTTCGTGGGCGGGTGGGTTCCGGGCACTTAGATGCCAAGGCCCCTGCATTCTCCTGACACAGAACTCTATTTCTCCTGTTTGAAGCTCAGCGATTGGGCCGTTGTCTGTGAGCTGGGTCTGCCCGCAATGGCGGTGGAGTCGCTAGCCAGTGCTGTTTATTATGCATGCGGTGGCTAGCGGAAGCAAACGGGGAAGCGTAAATCGGATCATGTACGAATATAGAATACTCTGAGAAGGTTAAACAAGATGGCTCGGGGCAAAAGCAGATTTTTTTTTCTCACCGATGGTGAAGAGGGAGTATGTAATTGTACGCCGTCTGGTCTACCAGGTATCTTTTATGCGATGTTTTTGGTTACTGAGGATAGGTATTTCCTGACTAAGACGGAAGCTGGCCACCATTGGTTTTGGTGTGCTTCTGGGATCAAAGCTGCCAGCACTACCATCTTACATCCCTGTACGGAAGCGTCATCAATCTTTTCCTCCCATCGCCAGCACATGCCGGGGATTCCATGCATTTCCCCCGTCATCCGTATCCACGCTTTGGCTCAGAACCGGATTTATGCGTCGGTCAGTTTATTCTTATGCGATAGCCCGCCATTGTCGGCCCATCGACAAGGCTCCTCTCCGGCTGCCTTGCCAGCTTTAGCTGATTTTACGCCCAGCTTCATGCAGAACGGCGTCCTACCGAGAGAGTCGATTGTTTCAGAACGAAGATGACCCCACAACCAAAGACAAACCAGTTGCCAGTACTCAAATATCCTTGCGAGCGGCCTGTTCGCTCAACCGCCGCCATCCGCCCAGGAAACAAAACGTTACCGAGCTCGCTGTACACGGCCCCAAGGTTCAAAGAGCCAATCGGTGGCCAAAGAATATTGGCTACTGTCTGCCGCAACAACCTCGAACTGTAGACGCGACTTTTCGTCCATGTATTGGGAACCTCGCGGCGTATTGGATCGGGTGCATCACAAGCTCAGCCAGTCAGGGCCACACGCCTTCGGATATTTCTCCACGGCGCGGTTATTTTTGGTGCTCGCTCTATGCCCAAACAGGATAAACCTTCGCCACGCTGAAGAGTGCTGCCGACTGGCTATGACCTACACTGCTCGGATGATGCGCGACTTGGCCTGGGGCACGGCCGTGGGCTGCCCGCTTGCAGCAAGGAATATCCTGCCCCTTGATTAACCTCTTTGGGCATGGTATTCACCAAAAGCCGCACTGCAATTTTATCTGCGGTAGTCGAGCCCAAAATATGCTCACCATCGCGATATCTGCTAATCGACGGGCCAGGTTCTCTGACTGCAAACATGTCCTGCGACATTACTTCGCTTCCAATACTTTTGGCTCCTCATCAGCTTTCGATGAGGACATTTACGCAATTAGAGGGTCTCGGAACCCGGAAGTCACAATATCTCGCCGGTATGCCCGTTTGACTGTGAGATTGAAGGCCTGAAAAGGCAGCGGGGTGGAATAACACAACAACAATGCCATTGTCAATGCGCCGTTTAACTTTATCAGCTAGTTCTCGGAGAACAGACTGTGTACCTAGCGCAGACTTGCCCGACATCCTAAAACAAAACGAACGCTCGAGCTCAGGGTGTGTAGTCCACTTGCTTAGCGAAATGTCCAGCTCGGGTAACCTCACCGTTTCCTGGATCATGCTTGGACAATGCCCCGGCAAGGTGGCTAAGGCTATGCCTAACAATGAAGCTGCTGGTGGACATATAAACCAATTCGCCTTCCGTCTGGTTACATTTTGCCTCTCATCAACTTTTGCATCGACGCCTCGGTGCTTGCAGACTCAGTCAACATACTCTCTTTCACGTTGAGCAGGGCTTACACATTCGCTTCTACCCCTTGCTATTAACTGAGATCGTCTGCCATGGCTCCAGCCCGCAGCGTTCTCGCGGTTGCGCTTGCGGCTCTCCTCGGCGGAGTGTCACACGCTTCCTACACTGAGCAGCCTGCTTGTCCCAAGCCTTTCACGCCTTTTCAATGCGCCGGATGTGTTGCCACCAAGGATGGCAGCAGCCCCTTCGACTTTCGGTCATCGGCTGACCAGAGCTCCATGACTGTTGCCAAGTGTACTGCTGTTTGCAAGGGTATGGGCAACAACAGATGCAGTACAACAACTGAAGGCTAACGGAAACCTAGGCAACTCTTATCGCTATGCGGCTTTGACCTACTACGGTGTCTGCTACTGTGGTAACCTCGAGGGCGGCCAGCAAGTTCACGTAAACCAGTGCAACTACAAGTGCAGCGGAGATTCGTCCGAGTCTTGCGGTGGCCAGAACGCTTGGTCTGTTTGGGAGGACCCTACCTTCGCCAAGGACGTTGACGAGGTTACCACCAGCGACTATCAATCTCAAGGCTGCTACAATGACAACAGCGGCCACGGCCGCACTCTTGGCCATCCCGCCAACGTCCCCGACTTGACCCCTGACAAGTGCATTTCTGCATGCAAGACACAAGGTTACGCGTATGCTGGTCTTGAGTACGGCGGCGAGTGTTGGTGTGACTCCAACTTGAACCCTTACGCGACCAAGGCTGCCGAGTCTGAGTGCAACGTGCCATGCAATGGTGACAGCTCCAAGACCTGCGGCGGTAGCTCGCGCATCAACGTCTACTTCGCCAAGGATCTTGCCTCGTCTGAACCCTGCACAGTCGGCCCCAACCCATCTTCCAGCGGTGTCCCTTCGAGCTCAGCAACCCCCAGCACTGGTGTCCCCACCGGCAGCAGCACTGGCGTTCCTCCCGGCAGCAGCACCGGTATTCCTCCCAGCAGCTCCGAAGTCCCCACCGGCAGCAGCACTGGCGTCCCGCCTGGCAGCAGCACCGGCGTTCCTCCCAGCAGCACCGGCGTTCCTCCCAGCAGCACCGGCGTCCCGCCTGGTAGCAGCACCGGCGTTCCTCCCGGCAGCAGCACCGGTATTCCTCCCAGCAGCTCCGAAGTCCCCACCAGCAGCAGCACTGGCGTCCCGCCTGGTAGCAGCACTGGCGTCCCGCCTGGCAGTAGCACTGGTGTTCCTCCTAGCAGCACCGGCGTCCCGCCTGGTAGCAGCACTGGCGTCCCGCCCGGCAGCAGCACTGGTGTGCCCCCCGGTAGTAGCACCGGCGTTCCTCCCTCTAGCTCTGAAGTCCCCACCGGCAGCAGCACTGGCGTTCCCCCCGGCAGCAGCACCGGCGTGCCCCCTGGAAGCAGCACTGGCGTTCCCCCCGGCAGCAGCACCGGCGTGCCCCCTGGCAGCAGCACTGGCGTTCCCCCTGGCAGCAGCACCGGCGTCCCGCCCGGCAGCAGCACCGGCGTGCCCCCCGGCAGTAGCACCGGCGTTCCCCCTGGCAGCAGCACCGGCGTCCCGCCGGGCAGCAGCACCGGTGTTCCCCCTGGCAGCAGCACTGGCGTGCCTCCCGGCAGCAGCACTGGCGTCCCGCCTGGTAGCAGCACCGGCGTTCCCCCTGGCAGCAGCACTGGCGTCCCGCCCGGCAGCAGCACCGGTGTTCCCCCTGGTAGCAGCACCGGCGTCCCGCCCGGCAGCAGCACTGGCATCCCGCCCGGCAGCAGCACCGGTGTTCCCCCTGGCAGCAGCACCGGCGTCCCGCCCGGCAGCAGCACCGGTGTTCCCCCTGGTAGCAGCACCGGCGTCCCGCCCGGCAGCAGCACTGGCGTCCCGCCTGGTAGCACTGGCGTTCCTCCTAGCAGCACTGGCGTGCCCCCTGGTAGCAGCACTGGCATTCCTCCCAGTAGCACCGGCGTTCCTCCCAGCAGCACTGGCGTGCCTCCTGGCAGCAGCACCGGCGTCCCCCCTGGCAGCAGCACTGGCGTGCCTCCCGGCAGCAGCACTGGCGTGCCTCCCAGCAGCACCGGTGTTCCTCCTAGCAGCACCGGCGTTCCTCCTAGCAGCACCGGCGTTCCTCCTAGCAGCAGCACTAGCGTTCCTCCCACGACTACTCCTTGCAATCCTGGCTCTGCCAGCTGCACTCAAACCCCCGGTGGTTCTCAGACCTGCCCGCCTGGCACCTCTAACACGTGTACGCCTACGACCAGCACTGGCGTCCCTCCCAGCAGCACCAGCGTTCCTCCTAGTAGCACTGGCGTGCCTCCCGGCAGCAGCACTGGCGTGCCTCCTAGCAGCACCGGTGTCCCCCCCAGCAGCACTGGTGTCCCTCCTAGCAGCACTGGCGTTCCTCCTGGCAGCAGCACTAGCGTTCCTCCCACGACTACTCCTTGCAATCCTGGCTCTGCCAGCTGCACTCAAACCCCCGGTGGTCCTCAGACCTGCCCGCCTGGCACCTCTAACACGTGTACGCCTACGACTAGCACTGGCGTCCCTCCCAGCAGCACCGGCGTTCCTCCCAGTAGCACTGGTGTCCCTCCTAGCAGCACCGGCGTCCCTCCTAGCAGCACCGGCGTCCCTCCCAGCAGCACTGGCGTTCCTCCTGGCAGCAGCACTAGCGTTCCTCCCACGACTACTCCTTGCAATCCTGGCTCTGCCAGCTGCACTCAAACCCCCGGTGGTTCTCAGACCTGCCCGCCTGGCACCTCTAACACGTGTACGCCTACGACTAGCACTGGCGTCCCTCCCAGCAGCACTGGTGTCCCTCCCAGCAGCACCGGCGTCCCTCCCAGCAGCACCGGCGTCCCTCCCAGCAGCACCGGCGTCCCTCCTAGCAGCACCGGCGTTCCTCCCAGCAGCACCGGCGTCCCTCCCAGCAGCACCGGCGTTCCTCCCAGCAGCACCGGCGTTCCTCCTACTAGCACTGGCGTTCCTCCTACCAGCACTGGCGTTCCTCCTACCAGCACTGGCGTCCCTCCTACGTCGACCCCTCCTCCCTCAACCACTATCCCCCCAACAACTACCAAGCCTTCCTCGACCTTCACTACTTCCACTCTGTGCCCTGTCGTCATTACGCCTACGCCCTCGGGTTGCGCCAACCCGGTTGGTGATTGGTGCCCCAATCCTCTGCCTGATTGGCATGATGGTCTCGGCTGCTTTTCTGCCGCCGCCGCTTGCGCTGTCCAGGTCCCTATCTGCTTCCTGCATGCTGGTCTTGCCAATACTGCCGGCTGCTTCGACTATGCTGCTCGCTGCAAATCTATCAAGCTGTGCTGCCTCGGCTGTCTCGGGGGCGGCTGCAGCAAGCAGTCTTGCGGCGCAACTCATGAGGAGCCTCCCACTGCTACGACTACGCTTGTGCCGTGCAGCTCTGCTCCCCCTACGTCCACGCCCACAATCTGCCCTCCTAGCCCCGAGAACATCTGTGCCGAGGGTTCCAGCTGGCTGCACAAGTTCGGACCTGGCAACCCAGTCTGCGGCGTTCCTCTGCCCATCGTTTCTTGCAACGATGACTCCAAGACTTGGGGCAGCGGTTCTTACAAGCTGTACGACCACTCGGATAGCTCCAAGTGCTCCGTGTTCCCCAAGCCTGGTATCGGCAACGCTTGCCAGGCTGCTTGCAAGTACCAGCTCGGCAAGTGTCTTGCGGCCAACGATCTCACGTGTCTCTTCAACAAGTCGGGTGGCCTTCTTGGACGCGGTTCGGAGCAGTCCGCTGCTTCAGACAAGACCCATGAGAAGCGTACTCTGGGTCTCATCAAGGATCTTATTTGCAAGAAGCAGTACGCTGCCTGTGTTTTGGCGAACAAGAGCGTCGATACCAGCCGATGCAAGACGTACTGCGAGAAATAAGTCATACAATGACAGAGCCTGCAATGATTCACAGAATCTGCGAGCGCGAATTTTTATTTAATTAGTTTCATCACCTTTTTTTTAATTTCTTGGTTATTATAAATTCAACTTGATTCCTGTTCACCCACTCTATAATTCATTTGGTTCATAAACGGTGACGTTGCGACTAAGTACTTACCAACGACTGTCCTATTTAGGAGCGCGGGGTCATCACGTGGTCGGGCCGCATATCTCAGATGTCACGCCAAGGCCACAAGCGTTCCAAACATGACCTTGACACAACTCCCTCACTTATCATTCTCGACTCAGCACATGTACCCGATGTTAACATTCCCTAGGAACCCCTCTGATCCCATTCCTTCTGTCGCAGACCCCCCAGTCGACAAAGAAGCATCTTGCGGTGGACATGACATGCTGAAGCTGGCCAAGACGCTGTTGCTAGACGAACACTCGAGCAGATACACTCGGAACTCGATGGCTCATCAACCTAACCCCCATCCTCGTGCCTGCCCCCATCTGAAATGCGTTGGTGTCAAAGTTTCTTTCATCCTGATTCCGTCTCAGGTTCTTCACATCGAGTGCCGGCACGGATTGGGCGTGTGAGAGGAATGCCGCTTTAGTACGGGGCAGCAGGATGGACGGCTAATTCTTTTTGGTAAAATACCTGTAGTCCCTTTCAAGAGAAAGGATCTCTGGGAGTCTTCAGTGAAGACTATGCAAGGAAGATTAGGCTGGACAATGCCCGAGACGCTCTTCGTCACGCGCTTCCGACTGCATAATTCTAGCGATCCGTCGTTAAGGCATCGTGAATGTTGCTAACCTGCCGCGAAAATCACAAGATGTCACCGCAAAATAGAGATGGTATCTTTGATGAATGCGAACCCGATGTCCGTAATTGCCCAACCCCTAAGGCAACCCTCAGGTCAAGCACAGCGCTACCAGCAATACGTCTGCTAAACTGGGACCTTGGGCTATCCAATCTTGGAAAAATGTCATTCGATGCCCCAAGTCGAATTGGAAACTTGTCAAGGTGATAGTTTCCATATTCATTAAAAACAGCAAAAATGCGTTTTTGAGGCTCGAGAAGGCCAGCGGCGGCGCGGGGAAGGTGGTGTTGGTGAGCAGCTAGGACATACAAATACAGCGCAGTCTTCAAAGATGATTCATACTTATATGTGATGAAGTCATTCGGCGTATTATACATACATATACATGTGATTGCTATATAAACCTACTGTAAGTACCACGCCAAAATCCCGAGTAGGCCGTTACGTGCACCTGTTTCCCTAGCAAAATGGTACTGTGCCCCTAGCAATACTCTATATATAAATATACCATGTATTGTTGGATATCGCCTTCTGCCTATTGGCCTTCTGACAGACTGGTAGCCGCGACAGCGTGTCCTCGCCGTTGAATTCATAAAACTGTTACGGACACATGCCTATGTTTGTCTATCCCATACATCGAGTTGGGCAGCGGCCCGGATTGGTTCCCCGCGTGATGGCTTATTCCAATGTCACCCACCGCACGTGAGCACCTTTTTTTTTTTTTTTTTCAGACTCGGACGTGTAAGTCAACCAGACCTCGTTACCACGACACGGGAAGAGAGCGACCATTCAGCGTTAGCGTTGGAGAAGCCAGTGCTGCGTGGTCCGAGGCAACAACAAGGCCGGGCTTGGTGTGACTAGGTTGTGGTCAACTGGCCGACCATGATGGACGACGCGGCGACGCTGGTTAGCAATGCAACATGATGGACGATATAGTCCGACTCTGCCTTTTTCCTTAAATAGACAGTAAACTTGCCCCAACCCATGTCTCTTCATCTCGATCCTCAAACCCTTGAATTTGTCGTTTGCGCCCACCGACGACGTGCTCTTACCGCTGTCCAGCGCGCACCCATCAACAACCACAGCTCAACGCGGCCATGGATGAGGAACCCACCCAGAGGCTCCTTCACCACGCGCCCCTGATCCCCTCATGGACATCAACACCCATCCCATCACTGTCCTTTTCCGCCGGCGGCCTTCTCGCCCTCGCGGACCTCGGCACCATTGCGCGACGCACCGCCGTCGTCGGCGGCGCGTCCTGGCTTGACGCGCTCGTTCTCGCCCCGGGCCTGCACTACCAGCAGGCCGCCGACGCGCTGCCCTAGCAATCGGCTGCGCTCGCCTCGGAGCCTGGCCTTGCCGCCGTGG
>JAPFSE010000676.1:0-34949 GCA_030777785.1 Beauveria caledonica | reverse complement strand
CCCCCGCCCCCGCGCCTGCCCCCGCGCCTGCCAGCCGTCCGCGTCTCAATCTCCAGAAGCGTACTGTTACCGAGCCTGGCGACGTTGCTGCTCCGACTGGTGATTCCAAGGCCAGCCCTTTTGGCGCTGCCCGTCCCATTGACACTGCTGCCCGCGAGCGCGAACTTGAAGTGAAGCGCCAGCAGGCCATCCAGGAGAAGCGTGAGGCTGATGAAAAGGCCAAAGAAGAGCGCCGTCAAGCCAAGCAGGCTGCTAAAGAGGCTGAGGCTGAGGCAGAGGTCAAGCAGGACGCTGCTGAGGTCAAACAGGACGCCGGCGAGGCCAAGCAGGACGTCACTGAGGCCGCTGAGGAAGGCACCTCTGCAACTGCCGGGACCAAGGATGCTGAGTTGAAGCAAAATGGCGGCGAGAAGCCGCTTCCCGTACGTAACCGTGAGCCTCACGAGGCTAAAGAGGGTGCCTCCAACCACAAGCCAAGGGCGGCCGAGGCTGGCAACTGGAGATCGGCCTCTGGTGACCAGCGCGGCCCTCGTGGTGGTGGCCGAGGTGGCCGCGGCGGCGCTCCTCGAGGCGGTCGCAATGATACCCGTGGACCACGTCCCAACGGTGCCAGCGCTCAGCAGAGCGCTGCTCCCTCCGAGGCCGGCGATGCCACTACTGTCGCCGAGGATGGCTGGACCACTGTCAAGAAGGGACGTCAGGGACGTCCTTGAACGGGAGGCGAAAACGAGACAAGAAGAGAGATTGTAAATTTAGCCCTCGCCCATATTTTCTGCTTTTTGATTTCACGACTATAGATGATGGCCTTTCCCAAGCATGGAGACGCTCGCTGCTATTTCAGACAGAAAAGTTTATTCGGTTGTATCTCACAACAAAACAAAAGACTAAAGGTTGTTCTATCTGGAAGCCCGCATCTTCGTTGACGTTTTTTTATGAATTTTAAGAGTCGGACGAGGGCGCATTTCATGGCACAGCAACGACTCATGTCTCTTACGGGTGACGACGACCAAACGAATTCTTGATGATCTTTGACGAAATCTCTCTTCGCTGGTAGTGGGAGGAAAGGTTGTGGCCACTTGGAGGATTTAATTCGCTGAAAGCTGAAAAAGGGAATGCTGGGCAGACGATTTCGAGTGCTTGGAGAAGGCTTTTTTTGTTTTCGTTGTGTTTCCTTTCTTTTGTCCTTTTCTTTTAATTCATTTAGTTTTTAACTCTTCTACTTGACACGGCGATATTCTCTCTTTTTGGCCCTATCTCCCTTTTATGTTCAGTCGAGGAGTGAAGCGAAAAAGCGTCGTGGTTCTCTTTGTCACGATATAAGATTTTGCAGAAGTATTCTGCGCAGCATGATACAGTAGCATTTCGTTACCACCGAGAGCTGAGTTGTCCTTGTGTTTCTGAACAGGATTGATGTACCCTGCTAAGAAAGCGTTGCTATTCGCTATAACCCCGCTCTGCGAAGCCTTGAAACGAATAAAGGTAGATCCTTCAGTGGGCCGTGGCCGGATGAGAGGGGAGTGAAGTATACGGCACTGCGAAAGGTTTTTCTACCAAGAACAAAAGGGTCACCTGTGCGCGGGATAGCACCAAAGAGTCTCAGTGCCCGGCGTGTTGGCAGATTCATTCATAATTCCCGAATTTGTTCTTTTTGTTTCTCTCCAATAGTGTCATGAGTTGGAAGGCCGAATTTTACAAGCCCGATGTTAGAAATGACAGAACGCCCATAGTAGGAAATATATACAGTATTTACACAGCTCTGATTTGGTCAGATATGTATCCACACTTTCAGAACAGGCTTATGGTGTTCTATTACTTTTCAAAATCGGTTTGGCAAAATTCGACCGTCCGTGATTTCTGGCTGTGTAAAAAGCCAAAGCTGCGCCTGACTCGCGCGATTGAGCGGGCTCCAAAGAACACCATCGGGTACCCACACCCCCCGGGCTTGGCTTCTGGGTCAGATAACGATTCAAAGATCCTTGGTGCGCTCTTCCGCCTCGGCGATCCACCGCTGCAGCTGCTCGACGTCTCTGGGCTTGAGCTTCATCTTGAAGGGCTTGGGGTCCAGAGTCAGCGACGTGGGTGTGCTGTTGCAGTCGAGGCAGTGCATGAGAGGGCGATCGGCCGGATCGTCGGCCTGGGTGAGCTGGAAGGCGGTGATGATGCGGATGTAGGCGGTGAAGAGCTCACGATTGGCGAGATGCGAGCCGGCGCACATGCGGGAACCGGCGCCGTAGGCGTAGTGCGGCGTGCCGACCTCATGGTCGTTGAGGAACCTCTCGACAATGAACTGCTCGGGCATTTTGAAGCGATCATCGTCGTAATCAGCCGCATAGGCGTTCTGCATTGATCAATTGTTAGCACTATGAAACACATTGAATTTACAAGGAATCGGTGTTGATGTTTCTCATATACATACCATGAAGAATGTGGTGCCGGCGGGAATCACGGTGTTCTCATACGGTATGTCTTTGATATTGGTACGAGGGAGGCAGATGGGGATGACCGTAAAGAATCGCAGTGTTTCTTTGACAAGGGCAGTAACGTAAGGGACCTTTTCCTCGACAAGACACCTTTCCCAGGCATCGCCGTTGGGGTAAGCTTCCTGGATGGCAGCCAGGGCCTTGGCTTGCACAGCTTGACCCGCTGGTGTAGACAGATATGCCAGGCCCATGATCAGGGTGCCAGGCACAGTATCGAGACCAGCAGACACCATGGTGAGGCAGATTGATTTGAGTTCAGCTGTCCCTAGTCAGTATCTATTGTCAATTATAACGCGCGAAGCCAGAGCTTACCCGCATTGAGCTTTGCGTCAGGATCTTTGAGAATATTGCCAGTGATGCACGGTTTATCCGTGCCATCGGCGATGCGCTGCTGGAGATCCGTTAACATGTCTGACAAGTATTTATCGCGACGGGCTCGAAATTCCTGCGCCTCGGTATTCTGCTTATTCCAGAGGCGTAGCATCGGGACGTAGTCTTGCCAGTTGTTGCTCGTGGAGCGAAAGTTGGAAATCATGCGCTCGACGTGGGTGATTTCGTGAAGGAGTGCGCTGTCGACAGAACCCTCGATGCGGAAGCCGTAGTTGAGGGTGAGCGAGGTGTTGAGGGCAAAGCGTGCCATGTACGAGATGGGATCAATGTCGCGGCGGCCCCCGTCGCAGTCGTGCAGCAGCTCTCGGATGCTCGCCATGGACTCAAGGTCGATGATGGGCATGTAGGACTGCACAGCGGGCCGGTTGAGCGCCGTGGCCGCTGCCTTGCGGCGCTTTTTGCACGAGTCGTCCCACGGCGAGGTGCCAATGGTGAAGCCCTGCGACGAGGACACGACCGAGTGGAAGGTGTGAAAGGTTGGGCGTGAGATGAGCGACGACTGGTGCGTGATCCAAAAGTGCTTAACCGAGTCGTAAGTATTGACAAAGATGACGCGCTAGTAATCATTAGGAAAAGAGTTCAATATGGACAACTCGACACAGACATTGGCACTTGAGGGCTAGCACTTACTCGATTTCCGAGGCGAGTTTGAAAGACGGGACCGTATTTGGTAGCCCATTTCTGGGCGACGCGAGCGTGGTCGGTTCCCAGCTGTATAAGATTGCCAAAGACGGGCACGCCAGGGATCTCGGGTAGGCCCTTGATCTTGGGCGTGTCGGTCGCGTTGAGGAATTTGAAGAGGAAATAGAACGCCGCAACTACGGCGATGCCAATTACTTCGTAGGACGCCATAGTGGTGATATTGTGGTGGTTGACGGAGCACTTAGAACATGAGTCTGAACGACAGACTTGAGGGGGATGGCTACCGGCGGCTTGTACATATTTATGCCAAATAGCTGCCCTCTGCTTGGCCAACTCATTACTCCGACGTTTCCCAGTGCCGAACCACCTTTCAGACTCACACACACGCACACACACAGATAAAATGCCACATCGAACACGCCCAACGGTTATGGGGTACGTACCGAGGGCAAAGGGGAGGTCTTAGTGAGGGGGGGCTCCCTCCAGTCAGGAGCCGCGGAATCCCAGTCTTAGGGTAAGGAAGACCAGCAACATCATGCACACTGACGTTGCAATGGATGCAAAGAGGGAGCTAGCAGGCATTCAACAATCTGATGGTGGGCGCGGCGCAGTAGTTTGTTTGATTCCGGTCGGAATATGTAAGACTTGCTAAGTGGGCAAGTTCATTGTGCTAAGCAGACCAGCCACATGACTATTTCACCGGATGTTATTACTAGATACTTGACTTTTCATGCGATTCTTACTTAAATAAAAGTATCTTTCCCGAGGCCTAAACCCCGTGATCACGTGGAAGGTCCTTTTAGCACGTCCACCCGGCAAGAACTCCAATATGCACAATCCACTTTTGCCGCCAGTTGCCAGCTCCGTTTCCGTCAACCGATCGCGCTCTTGTCATTGCCTTACATCAGATTAATGGGACGGACGACTGGTGAGGGCCGGCTACCAGGGAGAGATTGTCGGAAGCAATCGAAAATGTTTTGCCGAAACCGCATCCCATCTCGGTTAACGTTTTTGTTCTAATTTCCTCGGATGTCCTTGGACTTTGGCCGCTATTTTTACCCACTGACAAGGGCGTACATTCTAACTGAATAGAACGCTGAACTTGAATGTATTCATCCCATATTCGAGGAGAGTTCAAGGAGACCGCCTGGCCGAGGCCGCGCCTGCGTCATAGAGAACTCGCAACTCCGCTGCTGATGTCTCATTTGTTTCAATTGCCTCTCTTGTTCATAGAACTCCGTTACTACTCCTGGTGTCTCACCTGATTTTGTTTTTGTTGCAGTTTCTATTTCTGTTCATGGGCCCATGAGTGACGCTGGCTGGAACCTTCATAGTTGTGAATGTCCAAGGTACACCAGCATGAGAGGATCTACCAGTGGAATTCAAGTTCCTTTAATAGCTATCTCTATAGGTAATTGGCTCTTGTCCTTGCGAGTGGCCGCGCCAGAGCCTGCGGACATTCATACGGGATACTAGCGCTGGCTTTTACGCAATTAAATGGTAAGTTAGGTGCTGCATGTCCCATGTCTGTCATATCCACATCACCAGAGTGTTTGGCTGCAAGTTCGGCATTAGTTTTTGTTATGTGCCGGCGCATATGCGCGTTTCCTGCAAAGACAAAATTTTCATCTTCCAGACGAGTACAGTGACAGACAAGTGGTCAAGACCATCAGGTCAAACTCTCGGCCATGGTCCACGTTGATTTGCAGATTGCCGCATTTTCCTATTTGCGCGGTGCTGGTAAAGACTGCCAGAATCGACCTTTGCGCTTCGTCACCGGCTCGGCCTCCTTTGGCCGGGGCTTCAGTGAGCTTCCAGTTGCGCGTGCTGAGCGGCGGCCGAGCCATGCCGTCAACAGTGACGCTGCGTGTCCGCGTCCAGACGAGGTTGATGCGTAGGCCATCATCACCGCCCTCACCAGCGACGTCCATCGTCCAGGTGTGCTTTTTTCCGGACGAGTGCGCCATGCAGAGCTCCTCCGAGCACATAGCTCAGCCTTGGTCGAAAAAAGCTCAACCTTGGTCGAAGTGGGGCAAAAAAACAAAGGCGGTGAGTATCCTCTGCAGGTCCTTTGCATATGCGGCATATGCCTAGCATATACAGGGAATATAGCCGTAATAGCTACTAGAGGCAGAGGCAACAGCGGGCTACCAGAGGCACCAGCGCCAGAGGCACTAGCGCCAGAGGCCACTAGCGCCAGAGGCAATAGCGCCAGAGGCAACAGCGCTAGAGATAATAGCTACCTTATATATTCCCTATATATTCCCCGTATATAGTAAGCATATAGTGAGTATATGGTAAGTATATGGTAGGTCTATGCTAGGGTTAGGGTTAATATAGTGATTAGAGTAGCTGTAACGCATCTGCAATCGAGCATCATTTTTCTGCCGTTTTCTGCCCCACTTCGACCAAGGTTGAGCTTTGTTCGACCAAGGTTGAGCTGGTCCCCCAGCTCCTCCCAGACCATGTCTGGCTTGTCTGCCGCTACGGGATGCCCCCGCCGCCCGATTGCAAAGTGCTTCGCAAAGGGTGGTAAGTACGACACGGCCACGACAGAATAATTTGCGTCCGGTCCATCATGCATGATGAGAAATGGACTCTTGTTGAGTGCAGGGCGCAGTTTGACAAAGAGGTCGTCTTCCGGAGTGGCTGCATCGCGGCTAGGACCAGTAATTATATACGAATTGTTGAGAGCAGGCTTGTGTATGGCAAATGTGCGGCCCATTATGAATGTATGATGGAGTTGTGACTGGCTGCGAGATAATGACGTGATGGTTGTTTGGGATTGATAGTTGGGCTATGCACAGTCGATCTTGTTCGTATAAATGATATTCTCATGTTTCGAATAAGGCTTCGACTTTATATAATATTGATTGCTCGTCATGACATGCATGGTGTCTGGGAAAGCTGGACAAAGCGTGTCAGCCTCGCTGAGCTCAGGCTGCTCAGCCGATGGACGCCACAAACTCGCGTTCTAGTCACCATGATGATGGGCCATGAATTCCATGATACGGTCAGTACGAGAAATGGTAGCGCAGGGTTTTATTGTCTAGGGCCTCAGGCGGGGCGATCACCCGTTCAACACGCCAATATAACTACTCCGTACCCTGTTATCCATCTCGTAATCATCTCAGCGAACCGCCGGGGATAGAGATGAATTGGTGGAGCCCCCGTTTCTCCTTGCTGTCCTTTTTCACTTCAATGTTGGTTTCGAATTGATAAATAGGTGCAATGCCCCTCCTCCCTGTATTGCTCGTGGGTACTGGCAAGACCCTGCGACCGAGCAAGCGCGGTGAGTGCGATTTGTCGTGGATATTTGTGCGAGGTCGTATGAGCAACCTGTGTAGCCCGCCATAATCAATTATCGGTCTCAATAATTGTAACACAGAAGAGTGTTTTATACTTTTCCGTGAAGAGATTTCAACCCCGCAAAAGCTCCCTCTTAAACCACAATAACTTGATCAAGAAACAGAACAAATACATGACAACCTCCTCTCAGCACATACTTGATACCCTACAGACATCTCCGCTCCCCAGACCCGCTTGGACCCTGCGCCTGGAGTTTGGCTTGCTTGCCTCGAGCCTTGAGCCTTGCCTTGCAACCTTGGCTCCAGAAAAACCCCCGAAAAAAGGGCCAAGAAAGATCCAAGGCCCAAGAGGAACGAATTGACAAGCGCGACATATTAGCTGGCCCCAGCAGCCTTGGTCAGTAGCGTCATCCAACCCGTCGCTAGCTCGCTCAACCTGTGCTTTGTCCATCATCCCACCTTTGCATTGGCCAAACCGCCCTCAGTTCGAAACGTTTTCTGCCTGTTGCCCCCCCATTGTTACACTTCGCTTTGTCTCTGATCGCCCGCCACGCATGATCAGAAGCCAATGACGGGGTGACGCCCCTGATTGGAATACGCAATGGGTGAGTTTCAAATCAGCGCACGTCCTGCTGCATCTCAGGTCCATCTCCTTTATCGCCTCCCTTGAGCCAGTAGCCAGAATAGCTACACGTGCTTCGGGCGGAAATCATCCGTTTATTATGCAACGCGCCTAAGGTTGCTATGCTGACACGGCCCAATCATCTCTCACCGTCGTCCTTTCTCTTCATAGACTGTCCAACACGTTACACTGTAGCTGCGGCCCTTCTTTCGTTGCTAATAGTGTCACCATCACAGCTCCGTCGCAACCGCCGCCCGATCCTGCGCAGGAGCCGCCATCACAATCCAAATATTCCGCCGTTTCGCGATCCGCCTCGCGCATCGATGAAGATGACCGTTCCTGGGAGCAGACCATTCGTCTAGTGTCCCCCGAGCCTGTGCTGTCGCCGCCGACCATCGCTCACTCGCGAGAGTCTTCCGCAGAAAAGATCCCCCGCCTCCAGCCCTCTTTGACCTCGCCGCGATCCGCCACCGGTGCTGCCGCCCGACAGAACATCGACGCCACGCGTGTTGCTGCCTACGGACACCACCGGCAGACCTCCATCGTGCACGGTATCCAGCACTCGAGAAATGGGAGCATCGCCAGCTCCGCCTCGAGCCCCTTGAGCCCTCAGATGATAGCCGCCGCTGGCATCGGTCTCGACTTGGACTCGGTCACTGGCAGGATGGATACTGTCACAACCGCAAATCTCCCTGCACCGGCAGGTAGCCTATCCCCAGCTGCGATGGAAAAGTCGGCTTCAGCGAGTGACGTGCCCGCGTTCGGCGCTACCCAGCGCAAGGTCGAGCCCATACATACCAAATCGCGGCGTGATCACCCGAACCACCACTCATACTCTTCTCGACACCGTGACGATCAGAAAACCGTCGGCGAATACGCCCTGCACGTTCTATTCACCTCCTTCATCGCACAGGCCGAAGAAAAATTGAACGAATGCATCACGGTACCCTTCGATCCCGAACCAAGTGTCGACCATATATGCGGCCCTGGCGTTGATACCGCTTTCGATCAGCTCATTGTCGCTCTAGGTCATATTGCGAAACCGAAACCGAAAGCCTTGATTGATTCAATGATGCTCTGGCGTAAAAGCAAGAGCGACGCCGCCAACGACGCCCGCAGCCAGCTTCAGCAATCGCGCAGCAATGCTCCCGGTACACCATTGATGAGAAGAAACACAGAGCCTACTGGCGCAATCCCCGCTGAAAATGCGTTTCCGACAGGCGTGTCCCTCAGCGCAAAGCAGGAATACGTTGCCCAGCAAGAACGCCGCTCTACAGTCTCAATTTATATACTGTGTCGCGTCCTCGTTGAGGTCATTAGCCAAAGCAGTCTTACACAGATCACGCCGGAAATGGAGGATAAGCTGGAGAGCATCATCTTCGGCCAGCTGAAAATCGCTGACCCTGAACAATTGACCGTCTCGCCCTTGAAAATGGCCAACTGGAACCTTTTTGCCCAGCTCCTTGGATACATGAGCGACATCAACTTCAAGGGAATTACTCGTCGTTTCATTGAGGATCTGGGTGCTTGTCTCCAGGAACGTACCATGAAGAGTCCAACCTCAGCCTCGGGTCGGGAAGTAGAGGGCAAAATTGAACTAGTTTTGAATGGAATGAAACACTTGCGCGTCAAGGTATCACCAGAGGAGTCTTGGGAGCAGTCCTGCGATTTTCTCATCAAACTGGGTCGACTATTCAGCAAATCCCATGGCCAGAGAGTTAAGTCCGCCTTTTGCCAGGTGCTTGATATGCTGCTGCGGCCCATCGCGGCTGTGGCTCTCGATAGTCATCTCATGCAAGCCAAATGGGCTGATGTGCTTTCTGCCATCGGGCCTCGCCTCGGACAAATGTATCTGAAACCGAGGCACTGGGCTGTCTCTTTTCCCCTCACAGCTACCCTTGTTTCTGCTTCCTCACCGGAGAACTTCACAGCGCAGTGGCTACAGCTGATTATGCCACTGCAAACCAAGATCAAGGATAGATTTACAAAGCCTCTTTGCCTGCAGGTTGTTTGTCGCTTGGTCTGGACTTATTTATACCGCGCAAACGACAGTCCGTCAAGTGCCTTGAGGAAGCTTGATGATGTGATTCGACTTGTCATGCCTTCCTCCAAGCGCAGTCTAATTGCTACTGATGTTGCTGTTACCGAGCCTCTGATCCAGCTCATCCGCATCATTGGCTTCAAATACCCAGAATTCTGCTTCAAAAACATAATCTTTCCTCTGATCAACGCCGACTATTTTATGCATAACAAGGAGCTCAAGGTGGAACAGCTTGACCCCGACAGGATCGTGATTGGAATTCGCGCATTCCTCAGCATCATGTCAGACCTCGAAAGAGGTGAACAAGGCCAGCCCCCCTTCCCGCAGACTTTTGAAGGCGCATCAACTTTTGACAGATTTCCCATGTCTCCTGTGATGCCCATGAAGCCGAGATCACCTTCCAGTCCGGCACCTTCTCCGAAGAGAGAGACCGTCTCACGTCCAGTGCTCACCTCTGTTTTGACCGACGGGGTGCGTGAATACTACTTGAAGTTTTGTGAAGTTTTAGGCAAGATTGCTATCCTATGCGACAATACTTTCGGTGGGCAAGCTGCTCTGGATGAGAAGTTCAATAGCCCGGGCCCTAAGACGCCAATCTCCGAATCCTTTACATTCTCGCGCAAAGATGACGCTCAAACCGCCCAAGATCAACGGCAAGCATTTTACGAACTTCTACATGTTGCTGTGCAGGCGCTACCCCGATGTCTCCCCACTGGCATACAACTCAATACCCTCATCAACCTACTCTGCACTGGCACTGCTCATGTTCAGTTCCACATTGCAGATTCATCCGCCGATTCTCTCAAGGCCATTGCCAGGCACGCTCATGCTCAGCAAGTTACCATGGGCTTTGCACGATTCATATTTAACTTTGATGGACGCTATTCGACCATGTCTGATGGTGGAATGCTTGGGCCAGGACATATTGAGAATACTCTACGCCTCTATGTTGAGCTGTTGCAAATCTGGATCGAAGAAATTCGACAAAAGACCAGAGACGCAGCTTCGCCACTGGGTGATGCGAAGGGATCCGGCCAAAGAGCGCTGAAGCTAGACTTGTCTCAGGTCTGGGCCGAAGTCGATCAAGCTGAGGCTCATGGCCTCTTTTTCCTCTGCTCTCAATCTCGCCGCGTACGCCATTTTGCCATCACCGTATTGAGGCTGATTACTGAATTCGACAAAGCCCTCGGTAAGGACAACGCTGGCGAGAAGGACACTTTGAGGCTCATCGATATTCTGGAGAACGATTCTATCCAAGTGATGAACTTCAACGAAGAAAGCCTCTCTGTGGCAGAGCGGAGCCGTCTACAACGCGGGCTACAAAACTCAAATAGCAAAGGAGCTGTTGTTGACCTTTGCACTAGCGACATCTCATACGATGCAACGCTGTGGTTCAAGATTGTACCAAACCTCATACGCATCTTCTTTGAGAGATGTCCATTCGCCGTCACGATTTGCCGAGATTTGATCTGCAATCGCATTCTCCAAATGTACAAGCCCATTGTTTATCTTTCAGAGCCCTCCCGCGGCCTGTATGGCGGAGAGTCCGGGAATCAGCGCATTGGCAACAGATCTGCGGCGGCACACCCCGAGGTTCTAATTGAGCAGTGGAAGCTATATCTTATCTTTGCCTGTACCACTATGGCCGACCCGGGAGCGCTACCAGCGCCGGCTAACCCCCAAGACCAACAACATTTACGAAAAGGCTCACGGGCTATGTCAACCGATAAGATCGTGACAGCGAGGACCTTGTTCAAATACCTCATCCCCCTGCTTTCGGTGTCCTCGGCATCGGTTCGCGACGCTGTTGTAGTGGCCATGGGATCAATCAACATCCATATTTATAGATCTTTGTTGGAGGAACTGCAAGGCCAAGTTGCCCGATGCAATGATGAGGCTAGGGCCAGAATCCACCAACGGACAAACAGCAGCCCTCGACGAAATCGCAAAATGGACTTGTTACGAACAGAAATCACGCACGTCTTCAAGTTAACGTCCCACTTCTTGCGAGATGAACGTGTATATGGCAACGAATTCTTCCTGACGACGCTGACGGCCTATGCCAAAGATTTGAAGCTATTCCTCATGGATGGTGAAGTGCAGATGGATTGGGAGTTCCAGAAGCTGCGACAGTATTACTGCGGCTTGATGGAAAGCTTATTCGAAGGCATTAACCGGTCCAAAGATCCCTCACGATGGATGACTTTTGAGTCACGAAAGTCGGCCTTTTCCTTAATGGAAGACTGGTGTGGCTTTTCACCGAATCAGAACCAGATTCGCGTCCGAGAAGATACAATGAGGCAATCCGTCATTGACCAGCAGTCCTTGGGAGAGCGCGGAACTGTGACGGCGGCCATGGAGATTGAGAAACGAAACCTGCGCAACGCTGCGCTGAGTGCCATGGCAGCACTCTGTGCGGGTGCGGTTACTTTTACGACTGAGAGTGGCGTCACATTGCAGTTTGACGTCCGCCGGATGCTGGCATGGGTTGAAGCCATCTTTAATTCTGGAAGTGACCGTATGAATGTTACTGGCCGACTGGCGCTCAAGAACCTTGTTATGCACAACCGAGACTACCCATATCTATTGGATCGCTGCATCACACGCTGCTATCTTGCTGAGGCTCCAAAAGTGCTGGAAAGTTATTTCATGGTTACCATGGATGTGCTTCAAGAATGCCCAGAGTATCCTTGCCCCTTTTGGAAAATGCTCGGCCTCTGCCTCTTCACTCTTGGGAATGAGCAGAGCCAAATCCGATCAAAGTCTGCCGCTGCGCTTCGCTCACTCGAGATTAGACAGCAGCGCAACTCCAAGATTCGCGACTTTGACATTAGCATTGCGGACAAGACTCAGGTGGTATATAAGCTGGCACAGTTTGAGATATCAAAGCGACTCGCAAATTCGTACACCGAACTGGCCTTTCATGTCATTTCCGAGTTTACTCTCAACTTCAAGGATCTGCAGCCACATGCACAGCGAAATGTCGTTGCTGTTATCCTGCCTTGGATTCAGGCGATTGAGTTGAAACTCGATCCGAATGGCGGGCCAACAGCCCAATCATACGTCCTGCTCGCCAACCTGCTTGAAATCACGATCAAGTCAAGCGGTGCCCTCCATAATGAAGTCCAAGCACTGTGGCAGGCCCTGGCAACAGGTCCGCACCCGGGAAATGTGCGGTTGGTCTTGGACTTTATCATGCAACTATGTCTTGAACGAAGAGAGCAGAACTTTGTTGAATATGCGAAGCAGATTGTCGTCTTCTTGTCAACAACAAGCGGCACGCCGGGTATCAAGGTCGTCGAATTTCTGCTGCTACAAATTACGCCCAAGGCTATGGTGCCCAACGAGAAGCGAGACTCGATACCTCCTCCGCCCGACGTGAGCGCCTTTCCTTACTGTGCCGATCTTAACGAGGCTCTTCCAGTTGGAACGAAGCAAGCCGGATTCTCACTCGGGCAGCTGTCTTTGATCCTGCTAGTCGATTTGATGGTCGCGCCAGTGAACCTGTCACCCGAAAATATTCCGTCTCTTTTACACGTGGTGACGGTTCTGTGGGATCATTATACGCCATTAGTGCAGGAGCAAGCTCGTGAGATGCTGGTACACCTGATACACGAGCTAGTCCTCTCGCGGATGGACGAGAATCTTCACGACACAAGAAAAGAGGCCATTGAGGAACTCATTGACCTGGTACGCGGCCATGACCGCGCTGTAGTGTGGAGCTACGAAGACAGTAATGGCAAGGTGGATGAGCAAGACAACAAGGTACCTCCGAGCATGGAGTATCTCACGGCTGAAGTGTTGCAAACCTTTGAGCCTGTGTATCCCGGCATCAAGGAGCAATGGGGCAGGCTTTCGCTTACTTGGGCTACGTCATGTCCCGTCAGACACTTGGCCTGCCGCTCGTTTCAAATCTTCCGCTGCGTTCTGACGTCCTTGGATCAGTATATGCTTGGCGACATGTTGGCCCGACTTTCGAACACGATTGCCGACGAAGACCCAGAGATCCAGTCATTTTCAATGGAAATCTTGACGACTCTCAAGACCCTGATTGTCAAACTCGAGACTGATAAGCTGCTTACATTCCCTCAGCTCTTCTGGACTACTTGTGCTTGTCTCGAATCGATCAACGAGCGAGAATTCAGAGAAGCTGTGGACATGCTCAGCGAGTTTGTCGGCAAGATTGACCTGCGATCTGCTAACATTCGACGCCTTATTGCGGATGGCCAGCCACCTCGTTGGGAAGGGGCATTTGACGGTCTGCAGCCTTTGCTCCACAAAGGCCTACGCTCGGCCCTGTGCTGGCAGCCAACATTAAATATCATGGAGCAGCTTGTGATGCTTCCAAACGACCCCCTCCTTGGCGATGACCAACGTCTGTTTTTCACGCTACTGGCCAACTTTCCGCGATTCCTCAATGACCTGGAACAACGGAGCCTGCCGGCAGATGACGTTCTGCAGTCGGCACGCGTCTTACTTGCAGAGGCAGACCGACAAGGCCTTGAAGGTCTGGCCGTAGTCTTGGATGACTATGCCAATGGCGAAATCCAAAGCGGTGGCGATCTCTTGACAATGTTATTCGGAGCGCTGAAAGAGTACTACCTTCCCAAGCTTGAGTTCAAGATGGTGACTTTCTTGCTTGGGTTGCTGACAAATTCGATCAACTGGGTCAAAGTCCATACAATGCGCGTCCTTTGCGTTGTGATCCCGGAAGTGGACATGCGCAATCCCGAACTCGCGGGCCATGGCTCTGATCTTCTTTCGCCATTGCTCCGTCTGCTCCAGACTGACCTGTGTATGAATGCGCTTCAAGTACTTGACAACATCATGACTGTCTCAGGCAGCCACATGGACAAGCACCACTTGCGGATGAGTATGACGCGCGCCACCTCGAAAGTCATTCGCAAGGAGTACGAACGCACGCAGAGCCTATTTGGTATCCCAGAAGCATCAGGTTGGGCGATCCCTGTGCCAGCAAAGAAGACAGAAGCCACTCGCGCTAATATTCATGCTGCATTCTACATGTGCCAAAGCGCAGAGGGATCGTCCACTGAAGCCACGCCAACGGCCGATGTTGAATTCCACAACGACGACTTCGCGTATGGATACTTTGATGCAGCCGAGCGCACTGGGACTATGTTTTCTGACGATGGTCGGGCGGATACCCTGGTTGGGGATCTCGTCACTAAGCTTGACAGTCTGGACGACTTTTTCGACGAGCCGTCAAGCCCTCATACGGATGACGACGGCCGGTCATCGAGAACGGTGACCGAGTATGAGCCGGACGCGTTTGATTCGGAGACGCAGTTGTATGACGAGCAGATTCTGCCGATTCTTCACCAAGCATCAAGCAACACGTCGTTCCAGAATGGCTTTGCCGACAGACCACCTGCGATGTCCCGGGAAGCAAGCGCCAACGCCATGAGCCCTGGCGCATTCAATATCGTGACTTCGCCCCGGCCCGGCCTGCATTCGCGCTCCATCACTTCTCCATCAGCGCCAGCGTCATACTACCCACATATGGCGGGCGACATGACGTCTGACGAGGAATACCTTTCGGGCGGCTTCTCAGACGCTGACGACGAGCGACCCAGTGCGGCCGCCAATATTGGCAGCGTCTTCTTTCTTGAGAACATGGTGAACCGGCCGTCACCCAAGCTCGAGGTCATCACCACTGGAGCGACACCGTCTGCGGCTGCGACTTCTTCAAACTTGAGGAGGTTGACGAGCCGGTCCCGGGAGGAGCACCGAGCGCGCGAAAAGACGCCGCCGCAGCCGACGCCGAAATTGCCAGGAGCAAACCCGAGCATGTTTGGGGGCGGGCAACAAGATCTGCTGTAGGCGGCACATCTAGTATACATACAATTACTGATTGACGCAGGATTTGGGTTGAGATGTTGGATACAGAGCATTTGAAGGCTCACAAAGGATATCAGACATATACTGATGTATAATGCGAAAAAGCGTACGACACAAGGCATTTATGATAAGCGAGATATATTGCTAGTTTGCACTTGCTTCAATAGTTAATAATGAAAAAGGGGTTTTGTCATGAATTTTGAAGAGAGCCTAACTGTCCTAGATTTATGGGTGAAAGAAGAAAACCAATATCCGATATGTAACGCCGTCCAACCATGAATAATGCACTGATATCTTGACCGCGCCAAGCCTTTGGGGTATTAAATGTATATAAATCGGTCGAGATGCGACGGTAGCAGACGAATTATAAACGAGATTGACTGTTCAGTATCTGTGGCGCGTCGAGTAGTCCTTGGGGCTGACGACCAGACCGCGACCCTTTTTGGCGCCGCGGTACACGGTCTCGATGATGTCAATGAGCTCTTGCTTGTCTTCCAGGACCCAGTTGAGCTTATTATTGTTGCCGGTGCCGAAATCGACCATCATGTGTTTGTTGCGAAAAAAGAACATGATTGTGCAGGGATCGTAGAGTTCTGCGACAAACGGACATGATGCTCCCGTATTAGTCGCGTCCTGTTTGTGCCAGGGGGGGGGGTTGACAATGAAGGGGCGGTTGTACATACCGTACATCTGGTTAAAGTCGGGAACTTGGTCAATGTCGCAGACGTAGACGACGGCGAAGCTCTTGACCTTTTCGGCGATTTTGTAGAGCACCTCGTCCTGGCGCATGCAGTCGGGGTCCCAGTCGCGGCCGAAGCGGATGACGACGAGGCGCTCGTCCTCGCTGAGAATAGCCTGGTCGACGTGCCAGCCTGAGCTAAGATGGGGGATGACGACGGAGCCCATGGCAGCGACGATACAGCAGTTGTATATGAAGAAGTAGTAGAGGAGCGAAAGACGAAAGACACACACAATAAAAGGCAGATGCGATCGCGGGAGAGGGCCAAGATGAAAAAGATTTGGCGGGGTGGTCGGTCGCCTGGTGCCTGGAGCGGCTGGACCCCGCTATGACAGTTGGGCTCGGTTTGATGAATATCGGCGAGGTTGCCGCCGTAGCAGCCTCAGAGCTCCTTTTTCAAACGGGGGTTTCAAGGAACAGAAGATGAGCATAAAAGTCACAAACATTCTTCAACAACCACCGGGGACCTGCTACAACTCTGTCATGTACTGCATGCGCAGCCCACTCGCGCGACGGCAATTTCTCAAGCTCGCGACACGGCCACCACCACCGTACCGCTCCGTCGCCGCCAGCCCTCGATGGAAATCCGATAAGCACAGTCCAGAGGCCACGCCGGCGGAAGAATCAGCGCTCATCTACCCGGCGCCGGCCACGACGCAACACGACAACCTCGCCTCCTTCACCTCGTACGCGGAACGGACGGGCCTCGACGCGACGTCTACAGTCTACGTGGGCACGCACTACGAGTACACGGTAGCGGCGAGCCTCGCACGGTACGGCCTCGCCCTGCGTCGCGTCGGGGGCGCACGCGACCGCGGCACCGACCTGCTCGGCACCTGGACCCTTCCCGACGCGACGGGGAGCTCGTCGGCGGCGCTGCGGGTGCTGGTGCAGTGCAAGGCCGGTGCCGGGCAGCGCGTGGGACCGCAGCACGTACGGGAGCTTGAGGGCGCGAGGGCGGGCGCGCCGCCGGGATGGCGCGGCGACGACGTGCTCGCGGTGCTGGCGTGCGAGCGCGCGGCGACAAAGGGCGTGCGCGAGGCGCTGGGACGCAGCCGCTGGCCGATGGCATATGTGTTCTGCGAAGGCGGCGGCAGCGGCGCGGTCAGGCAGATGCTGTGGAACAACAAGGCAGAGGAGAACGGTCTCGCCGGCGTGGGCGTCGCGGCGAGGCACGTGGGCGAGGGCGCGGACGTGGACACGGAGCTGGTGCTGACACGCAAGGGCAGGGCGCTGCCGTTTGTAGGCGGCTGAGGGTGTGGGATACTGAAGGGGCGAGCGGAGAGCAAAGTCTGGAATTAGCTCGGAAACTCGGTCCAAATCGGCATCGTATGTTTGCCTTGTTTGCCAGCCCTTTCAAACGTGCGAAGGCTTTTTACCACATAAGAGTCATATGCGAATCAGGACTGTGGTGGCTGCAAGGGATCTCCGGCTCTGTAACAGCCGCGCCGCAGCTCTGTCGGTCTTTTTATCAGTCGGATCATCGGGAATTCATTGCTCGGTGTTTGCCGAGCAGCGAGCACCCTGGCGAGTTGTCCCTGGTGGTTCTCTTAGTCCTGATCTTGTTGAACGGGGAGGTTGGAGCTAGGCGTACGCAAGTGGGGGGTCGACGAGTTGCATTACTTATCTTGGAGCTATCCTGACAAATCCCCTAGTTTCGATCCCGCGCCGCTGCCAACCCCGCTCTCGTAGATGCAAGAGGAAGCCAAATCGGAAATGACAGAAGCCGAAGGAGGAAATAGCCCTGTCCAAGATGCTACAAGTCTGCTGCAAAAAGTCAATAGACAATCGCGGTGTTGTGTTGCTCGAGTCCGATGGCGGGTTGAGGCCTCACGACTCTGCACCCAGCCACGCACGCAATCAACGAAGTACTACACGTCTTCCTTCGTTGATCCCACCCAAAAATTATCCCCTCTGAGTTCCAAAGTTAGGGTGGAGACGTTCGGCTTTGGCATATTCTCCGCAATCCCGCGGTTGACTAATACCATATCCCACCAACATCGCGTGCTTTCTCAGCACCACCCAGCAACCCTCAATCCGGACCCCGCTTCGAGGTTCCAGAAAGGTTGTTGGCAATAACTGGCAATAACTTAGCTTCTTCAGGCGGTGTGACGCTGGGGAGGGGGTACAAAGTGCCCAATAACACCTACCTTGCCAATGAGAAGCTCCGACTCGCATCCAAAGTTATGATGGGGAAGGCGTGGATCTAGCACGAAAGCATTACCTCATGGGCTGAACTGCACAATATGGATGGTGTGCGACTTTACATGCTCAATGGACCAGTGCCCCTCAATTGAGCAGGGCCCTGATATTTAGTTCAATAGCTGATAGGTAGGATATCGAGATTATCTTCATCGCAGGGCAGCGCGGGCAACAAAAACTATAAAGCTTCCTCATCGACCCCCTCACTCTCTCGTGGAAGCATCAATTGACCACAGACACTCCTACATCTCCTTTTTTTTCCCTTCAATTAATTTCACAACACTCCCAACATGTCTCTTCAGCCCATTACTATTTACAACCACGGCAAGTCCACGCTTCGATGCCTCTAAGTCGTCGCCCATGAATGGTGCAGCTAACAAGGCAAACAGCTCGTGGGCCTAACCCCAAGAAGCTCAACATTATCCTCGAGGAGCTCAACGTCCCATACAAGCTGGTAGCCAATGCCGCATTCTCACCTGAGAAAGATTTTGGTGGCTAACCACTTCTCCAGATTGACATTGAAAACCCCAAGGACGCAGAGTTTCTCAAGATCAACCCCAATGGCCGTCTCCCCGCCATTGTCGACCCCAACAACAACAATCTCACCCTGTGGGAGTCGGGCGCCATTGCCGAGTACCTCGTCGAGACATACGACAAGGATAACAAGATCAATGCTACCAACCCCAGCGACAAGTGGCACCTGAAGCAGTTTCTGCACTTTCAAATGTCCGGCCAGGTAAATGCGCAAACAGCCAGCCCGTACCAGTGACAGCCTCTAAAAGTCGAGACAGGGCCCGTACTACGGCCAGGGCGTTTGGTTCTTCAAGTTCCACAGCGAGGACGTTCCCTCTGCCAAGAAGCGCTACCTCGAGCAGATTGACCGCGTCTGGAGCGTCCTGAACGACCTGCTCAAGGGCAAGGAATACCTCCTCGGCAGCAAGCTGTAAGTTCACACACTATGTACAGGCAAGCGAGCCCTGGTGCTGACGCTTCCGCTTGCAGTACCTACGTCGACCTATGCTTCGTTCCTTGGGAGTTTACCGCGCAAAACTTCCTCGGTGACGACTTGAAGGCTGGGGGCTTCGACGCCCAGAAGAAGTACCCCAATTACTGGGCTTGGTACCAGCGCCTGCTGGCTCGTCCCTCTGTCAAGAAGGCTTATGGCCTATAATCTAATGACTGGTGGCATAAAAGCAGACGACCTGGTATTGCTGCAAGTTTTCTGTAACGATGAATTTAAAAAAAAAAAACATTTGAAAATTGCTGGTCGAAATTTCTTCATGTATGTCATTCATGTCCTGAACCTAGTCATATGGGACACTGTGTAGACCAGGGGCCATTAATCATCCCACACGGCCGTCTTTGCCCGTTCCAATGCATCTGCCCTTTGCTGCTGCTCAACGCGCTCCTGTTCCCTTCGTTTCCTCTCCTGCTCCCGTACCGACTTTTGGTACGCGCGCTGCTCGTCCGTCTGCTTGGGCGCCTTGAGGCCCAGCCCCGCGGCGATGAGCCTGCGCGCCACCGCGTCCGTCTTTTCCGGTCTGCGGCCTCCGCCGTCGCGGGCCGAAGACGACTGCGGCGAACCACCCTGATGGCCCCAGCCGTCGTCAGGAGGCCCAAACGAAGGTGTCGCCAGCGTGGGAGGAGGAGGCGCGGCGGGCGTGGGCCCGGTCGAGGACGTGGCCCTGGGTTCCTCTGGCTCGGAGACGTCCTCGTCTTCCCACGAGTCGGCTACTTCTTGTTTTGGTTTGCTCCTGCTGCCCTGTTTGCTTTTTGGGAGACTCGAGCGGGAGACCTTGGAGCTCATTTTATCATTGGACGCCATGGCAAAGAACGCTTATTGTTCTCAGACTTCCAAATGTTGCAAGAGGCCAGTAGAGATAGACGAGGCAGTTCTGTCTTAACAAGACAACCGTTTATCATTCTAAAACTCGAGGCTGATCGTATGTCCTCTTATATCAGGAGCCAGGACGGATTTTTGCTGTCGTAATGCAGGATTTATATACCCGAGACTGTCGGTACCTACACAGCGCTGTGGTGGATTGTTACAGCGAACAAAGCGATTCCTACAGCAGTCTAGCGCTTGGTGTCCATTAAGCCGGCTTTTAACCGATGGAAGCTTCTGTGGGAATTTGCGCTATAGCTCCGCCGACTTGGCCCGCCGATTGCATTATTAAGTCGGTCTTTAGGCACATGCGCTCCTACATAGCACGCCACCTTCATCATTCTACAACGGCACAGGCTTGGGTTGGATCAATTCTCATCATACCAGGCCCTTCGCCCGTATTGAGCTCAAAACTGACTCTACAATCACCCATTGAGAAGTTGGTCGGTCGATTCATCTGCCCCCCCGACGCCCCTCGATAGTCTCGTGAGTGCTCCGAGCCTGCTCTCGGAGCTCCTCCACTCGCACCGCACCACACCGCCGCCATGATCCAGCGGTCACGCATCTCCGGGCGTCTCTTGCTCGGGCGCTCAGCTTCTCGTGCCGTGCCGTCGTCGACGGGCGTGCGAGCAGCTGTTGGCTTCCCAGCCGTTGCATACTACACACAGCAGCATGCCTGCGCTCGGAGATTGCAATCCGCGCCCACCCAACATCGGATACCCGCGCTTTCCTTCTCGACCTCGGCGTCTCTAGGCAAAGAAAAGGACAAGCCGAGCAAGTTTTTCGATTCCTCGGCCGAGCCCGAGTCCACCGAGCCCCTCTCCGAAGAAGAGGTCAAGGCCAACCTCGAGAATAAGAAGAAAGAGGCTGCTGCTGCTGCTGAGAAGGCCACAAATGAAGCCAAGGAAACCAACACGGACACCAACGTCTCTGCTAAAAGCGACAACGGTGCTTCACAAGCACAGGATATTAAGACTGGCAGCAGCGCAGGGGGTCCTGCTGGCGCTGGTTCCGGGGATGGCTCTGGTGACGGAGGCAAGCGAGGGCGCAAGTCTTCAGAAAAGGCCCTCCAAAAGCCTGTCGTGCCTGATGTTTACCCTCAAGTGCTAGCCATCCCGATTGCTCGCCGACCACTTTTCCCCGGCTTCTACAAGGCCATCACCATCAAGGACCCCGATGTCGCCACCGCCATCACGGAGTCGATTAAGCGCGGTCAGCCGTATGTCGGTGCCTTCCTCTTCAAGGATGAAAACGAAGACGACGATGTCATTCGAAATGTTGAAGATGTATACGACGTCGGTGTCTTTGCTCAAATTACAAGCGCCTTTCCCATTCATGGCCAAGAAGGCGCCCTTACTGCCATCCTATACCCACATCGCCGAATCAAGCTATCCAGTCTCCTTCCTCCGATACCCCAGCAGCAGCAGGAAGCTAAAAAGGCCGAGACAAAGAAGGAACCTGAAGTCCCCGAGCCCATCCCCGCCAAATCCGCTACCGAAGAAGCTCCTGCCACGGACAAGAAGGGAGATGTTGTCGCCAGCTTCGAAGAGACAGCCGTCGACAAGAAGCCCGACCAGGTTGCTGAAAAATATGAGCCCACCTCATTCCTCAAAAAGTACCCTGTTAGCCTGGTTAACGTTGAGAATCTTGCGGACGAGCCCTACGACCCCAAGAGCCCCGTTATTCGGGCCGTCACAAACGAGATTGTCAATGTCTTTAAGGAGGTTGCTACGATGAACAACCTATTTAGAGATCAGATTTCCACATTCTCCATGAGCCAGTCTACCGGCAATGTGACTTCGGAGCCGGCCAAGCTGGCGGACTTTGCTGCCGCCGTGTCCTCGGGAGAGCAGACCGAATTGCAGGAAGTCTTGGCTTGCATGAATGTCGAAGAGCGCATGCAAAAGGCGTTGATTGTGCTCAAGAAGGAGCTCATGAATGCCCAACTGCAATCCAAGATTACCAAGGATGTCGAGAGCAAGATTAGCAAGCGTCAACGCGAGTACTGGCTGATGGAGCAGATGAAGGGCATTCGTCGCGAGCTTGGCCTCGAGTCTGACGGCAAGGACAAGCTTGTCGAAAAATTCAAGGAAAAAGCTGGCAAATTGGCCATGCCTGATGCCGTGCGCAAGGTCTTTGATGAGGAGGTTAACAAGCTGGCTCATCTCGAGACTGCCGCTTCGGAATTTAACGTTACAAGAAATTACCTGGACTGGTTGACGCAGATTCCTTGGGGCCAGCGCAGTGCTGAGAACTTTGGTATTCCCAACGCGGTCAAGGTTCTTGACGAGGATCACTATGGTCTTCAAGATGTCAAGGACCGCATCTTGGAATTTATTGCCGTCGGAAAGCTACGTGGTTCGGTCGAAGGCAAGATTCTCTGCTTCGTCGGTCCCCCTGGTGTTGGCAAGACAAGTATCGGCAAGTCTATTGCTCGCGCTTTGAACCGTGAATATTACCGCTTCAGTGTGGGTGGTCTTACGGATGTTGCTGAAATCAAGGGCCACCGCAGAACCTATGTTGGTGCCCTGCCCGGTCGTATCATCCAGGCCCTGAAAAAGTGTCAGACGGAAAATCCCCTCATTCTCATTGATGAAATCGACAAGATTGGCCGCGGATATCAGGGTGATCCTTCATCTGCTCTTCTGGAGCTGCTTGACCCCGAGCAGAACAACTCGTTCCTGGACCACTATATGGATGTACCCGTTGACCTGTCCAAGGTTCTCTTTGTATGCACCGCGAACATGACCGACACTATCCCCCGACCGCTGCTCGACCGCATGGAGTTAATCACCCTTTCTGGTTACGTTGCGGACGAAAAGAAGGCCATCGCCAACAAGTACCTTGCCCCAGCCGCTAAGGAAGCGGCAGGTCTCAAGGACGCCAAGGTCCTTCTCACTGATGAAGCCATCGAGGAACTGATCAAGGCTTACTGCCGCGAATCAGGCGTGCGCAATCTGAAGAAGCAGATTGAAAAGGTCTACCGCAAGTCTGCGCTCAAGATCGTGCAGGATCTAGGGGAGGACGCCATCCCCGAAGAGGAGGCGCTTACGGAAGAGGGCAAGGAGGCGGCTGAAGAGTCTACCAAGAAGGCTGAAGAAACATCACAGTCTGACGGCAAGGAGCAGCCTAGCACGGAAGCAAACGAAAAGGAGACAACCGAGAAGCCGCGCAAGGCTCTCGCGGTGCCCGACTCGGTTGAAGTGTCCATCGGCAAGGACAACCTGACCGATTACATTGGACCTCCCGTGTTCACATCCGACCGTCTCTACGAAGTCAGCCCTGCTGGTGTCGCCATGGGTTTGGCATGGACACAGATGGGTGGTGCTGCCATGTACATTGAATCTATCCTGCAGTCGCCTCTTCGCCAGAGCACGCGTCCTGGCATGGAGATTACGGGTAACCTCAAGTCGGTGATGAAGGAGTCGACGGCTATTGCCTACTCTTTCGCCAAATCGTTCATGGTGACCAAGTTTCCTGACAATGACTTCTTCGACAAGGCCAAGATGCACCTGCATGTACCCGACGGCGCGGTTCCCAAGGACGGCCCCTCGGCGGGCATCACCATGGCGACGTCGCTGCTGTCGCTCGCGCTCGAGGCGCCCGTCAACCCAACCGTGGCCATGACAGGCGAGCTAACGCTGACGGGCAAGGTGCTGCGCATCGGCGGCCTGCGAGAGAAGACGGTGGCTGCGCGCCGCGCGGGCTGCACCACCATCATTTTCCCGAAAGACTGCATGTCGGACTGGCTCGAGCTGCCGGCGGCCATCAAGGAGGGCATCGAGGGCCACCCAGTCGAGTGGTACACGCAGGTCTTTGACCTCGTCTTTCCGGACCTCGATAGCGTGGCTGCCAACAGCAGCAGAGTGGTCAATGATGGCAAGAAGACGAGCGAAGACGACGAATAAGCAAATGGCGCGAGACCGGCTGCATGCCTAATGACTTGACTACTATTGGTCATGCTGTACGATACATGGAGGACGACAAGCGGCCATGGCTGGTTCTCGGTGGCGTCACACCCGACATGTCATCATGACTCGTGGTGAAGACGAATGTCTGAAAGAAGATTGGCCTCACACAAACTCTTGCGAAAAAATAGAATAAAATCAGGCTGGGACATTGTTGCACAGGCTGCTGCCGCATAATTTTCCCCTCCCGATGTGCACGTTGCCGTGCTGTGGTACCCCGGGACCCCGGGGAGTCAACCAACCACCGCCATTGATTGAAAGACTTGGTGGCTGGGAAAAGGAAGAAACAGGAATAAAAGATCAATTGAGGGGTTGAAATCCCCGAAGCCAGGTGAAGAAATGGAGAAGCAAAGAAGACGAACAAAGGCCACGTATGAGTTCAAAGTGCTGTTGCACAAAACCCCTCTCTCCACCAAAAGCCAACTTGGCCACACTCTCGATGACCTCATATTTACATTTTTGCCACTGATTTGTTTTCTCTGTTTTTTCCTCCTTCTTTTACTTTTGAATCGGTCTGTTTTGTTGCATCTTTGCATCAGATGGAAATGGGGTACCGTTTTGTGTATTTGTATATTATACGACGTGAAAAGAATACTGCGATGCGGGGGAGTACTTGATGTATAAAAAGGAGGACACCATGTTCTTGCTGTATCTAGAAAGAATTCTTTATAAAATAATGGTAGCATACTCTTAAAATAAATCATATTCTTTTCTTTACATTTCTTGTTTCATATTTCTCGTTTCACATATCATGTACCAACTCTTCATTCGCATCCCATCCTTGTGGCAACCCACGTGGGTCAAAAAAGTGTGCGAAACTGCACGCATGCGGCGCAACATGAGCTGCACCTCACTCACGCTTCGGGGAAATGCGGACAGCTATACGCCGCCGAATGCCATCGTCGCACGTGTAAGAGAAATACCCTTAAAAAGGGTAAAAAAAAAAAAAAAAAGATGAAACAGGGAAATCTACCCGGAGATGCAGTGCTATTTTCTGCTGCGTAGCGTGGAACGTGGGAAAGCGCAGGCAGGTCGCGCACATCGCGGTGTTAATTTTTTCGTGATTGTCACCCCAGTGTACATGGAGCTCCCGGCAAGTCAGGGTTATGGCCGGCAAGGCAACGCAGGAAAAAAAAAAAATAAGTTCATAACTAAAAGACGGACGGCAGCGGGACGTGCCTAGCCTGGGAACGTGTATCCGCTTTCCAAAGCTTGAACGTCTTTGTGTGGTTTGGAGCGGTGACAAGTTGATTGGTTATCTTGACCCGCCTCACTTGCCGCGTTGAAACATTTCTGCCTTTCTTTATTCTGTTTTTATTTTCTAGCGAGCTTCTTTGCGCCTAGTCTGCCCTGCTGAGGCTGTTGGTCAAAGTCAAGTTGTCAAGTAGAAGGGCTGGAACGTAGAACAGTCTCACCCAGGCTGAATTGTCCTCGACGGGCCGGAGAGCTTGTTAGCTCCCCCGGAGACAGGAATGATGGAAGAATGCTGTGAGGTTGGCAAGCGCCCAGCGCCACTTTATGCACGTCTACCCGATATTGGGGAATATTGGGGAATGCGTCGGGCGCCGCCTTGCGCGAGAACCCAAGGCGAGCCTTACTACGGGGGCATACAGAGACAAGCGCGCCAGCTACTCCAAACGAGAAGCACGATGCTAAGGAACAGAGGCGCATGCGTGTGGGAGTCTGACGTGGTTGAATCTCACACCAACCACATCAGCCATCGACTAGTCTGGATATCCACTTGGTGCGTCGTTGGGCACGCATACGGAGCGAGCCGGGCTTGTCAGGACCTTTTTGCGTTTTGGGAGTGATAATGACGCAGGCCAACTGGCTGCATGAACAGTCCTTTCTTCTCCAGAGACGGACGCTGCATGTACGAGACGAGATCCCGTCTCGATGCTGCAGGGCTCAAGAATATGGATGTGGCTTCTGAATAGACGACTCAATCGGCACCGTCTCTATGTCTGGTCTCGAATGATACGTCGGCTATGGCTGGACTAAGACACCACAGTTGATGGAAGCTTGGAGGGGGATCGGCACGGGCGCTAGCGAGGGACCAACGCTCAAGTGCCGGACGGAACCTGGTGCGGAGCCGGGGGCCAAGTAAAGTCAAAGACGAGGCCATCGCTCAGGTGTCCAATGCGATATAATGCGAGATTGTTGCGACTTCGACACGGCCCCAGTGTTGTTTACGTATAATCATGGTTCCGCGTGGCCAATTGACTCAGAGCTTTGCATAACGGGCTGGGGCTGAGTGGTTGGCAGTCATAATTACCTCTGCCGAACCCGGTCCGAATCACTTCCGAGACCGATTTATGAACCAAAAGCGTACACATAAGTACGTTAGCTACGCACGGGGAAAAGCTGTGCAGCGATGACAATGTTACTTTTAGACACTGGTCGCACGATGCAGCGCTTGGTCGTGTCCCTGCGGTCCATTCGTGCAGTTGTGGGTGTTATTCGTTTGGTAGCGTTGCGGGCACCAAGAGCGTCGAGAGAAACGCGCCGTGACGATGAGGGCGTTTCAGCGTGGCAGAGCACGAAGAAGACGAGCAAGAAACGGAGGAGGGCTAGATGACGGTAGGCGGCGGACGTCGGTGGTTGACGGGTGTAACACAGATGCAGTCGGTGGGCGCGGTGCAAGTTATGTGTCAGAATGCAGAGCGAGCAGCTCGGCCAGTCCGTCCTCGTCGCATGGCAATTATTGGAGGAAGAAGTGGGAGCGTGGGAGAGCGAGGAGGGGTGGGTTGGCGAACAGATAGCGGCGTGGCTTATGACTGATGTTTTGGGCGGCGAGTAAAGGATTATTTGGGTCTCAGAGGGCAGCATTGGTGCGGAGGCGGATATCGTGCATGGGGACGGGACGGACGTCGCTGGAGCCAGCGGGAGAGGTTGCGATGCAGGTGAAAAGCTAAATGTGTGGACGATAGAGGCGATGAAGGCGATGGGTATTTCATGATTGATAGGCGGATGCGTGGCTAGACGATGGTAATTATAGGTAGAAGTGGAAGAGGACGAGATAGGTATACAGGTTGTTATCTTGTGCAGAGCTGATGTAAATTATGGTCCCAAGACGACACTGGCAGGCAGGTGTTTGCGCGAGCACCCTCCTTTCTCCCTGCCATTTCGTTTTCAATCTAGTCTGCGACAACAGAATCGGACACAGCCACTGAAAAGCCGCATCAAGTCTCCCGTCCTGAGGTCTTTTTGTCCAGAGTGGTGCCGGCAAAATCAGTGAATACCTAGTGGCGTTGAATGATGGGTATTTTATGAGTGGCTCGCAGGAACCGCTACCGTTTGCTTTGGGCGGCCGTTTGCCCCCTCATCACTCCCCCGCCTGCTGGTCCGTGCCAGCTGCCAGCTTCCAGCCAACCAGCCCACTCGCTGCCCCTCTTCCTGCCACCTTCTCCCGCTCGCCGTGTCACACCAGCCAACCAACCAGCCAGAGGAGCCCTTTCTTCAGGCCCCTGCCCCCTACCTACGCACCACTGCCTTCTGATATTTGCCTTTTTTTTTTCCAGTGAACAATTTATTGTAATCTCATTCACACTGATTGTTAGGTAGGTACCCCTGCCCCCAAAACGTGGCCGGTACCTCCCTCTGGTCTAGATTCCCGCCGTTCACCCTCCAGGTACTAAATTTACGGATACAATCCTTTTCTCACCAACCTGTCGTTGCCTGCTTTCCTCTGCCTCCTCATCCATCGCCTGACCACTCTGTGCTACTCACCAACTTGTATCTCCCACTAATCATCAGACATACCATCAACTTTCTCTGCTTCCTCTCCTTCCGCTTCTCCGTCCTCCACCTCATTCCCTCGCTCGCCCCAGTTTCTTGTCAGCCTGGCCGACTTCAGACCCCAGCCAGGGGAATATACGGTCAGCAGTTCTGCCTGGCTTCACCCTCCCACGCCCAAGCGCTCAAACCAGTACCGCACAATTATACTTTTCTACCTCTTCTCACTTATTCTCGCTATACGGATATTATAGCATCTGCCTCGCCACTTCAGCCCGCATCTTGTCTTCATGGAAACTTTGCGCCGCTCCATCGAGTCATTGCTTAACTTTTCGCGTTACTGACTCCTTTGCTGTTGTCTTTCCTCGCTACCCCTGTTTGCCTCGCAGAGATATAGCTCATCATTGTTCACATGCGGAAAACAGCCCATTAATCACGCCGTCGTTGTTCCCGTGAACCAATAACGGATTTGCTTCCTCACGGTGTCGCTGCAACTGCGTGCTTGCTGCCTCATCGCCTCGCCTGCCTGGTCGTCACAAGACTTCTTCCGTCGCAGTCACAGCCATGGCGGCCCAACCTGATCATGACTCCCAGGTCCCCCCCGTATATCATCCCGATCAGGCCATGCTACATCTCCTCCGAGCCAACTATTCCGACTATTCACCACAGCATCCTGTGCCGCCTTCGCTATCGTCGCAGCCTTCGCCCAACACCCAGAAGTACACGCCGCCCAACACTCACAGCGACACTACCTCAACTCATCGCAGCCCCGTCGGTTTTGCTCCGCTTCCGAACCAAGACCACATTCGCAGACCTGCCAGGGAGGTAGTTCCTGGCTTGCCAAGAACACAAACTCTGAAGCGCCAGCAGTCGGAACGCAGAGAGCATCTTACACCCGTAGAGATGCCCCCGGAGGAGCGTCGTGCTGTCTCGTCCGATATCAAATCTCCATTCAGTATTCTCACCGGTCGCGACCATGCCTCGTTTGCCACTCCAAGCGCATTCGACTCTGCTTTTGACGCATACAGCGACCTTGCCTTTTCTCCCACATCATCTCCTCGCCTCCTCGAAGAGGAGGAGCTCCAGAATTCCGAAGATGACGACGAGCCCCCAAGAAAAGCGCCTATGCATGTGCCTCCCCCGACGCTTCAACCCGGAGTCACTCTGATACCAGGTACCAACTTGCCCGATACCACCAATATGCCTCGTGAGAAGTTTGACGCTCTCATTCAAAGTGAGCTCGAAAATGTTTGGATTCTGAATTTGAGCATGCACTTTCGTGACCGCTCCAAAAGAGAAAAGTTCTTCCTCACGTACCGCGAAAGGGAAACTATATGGCGCAGAGTCACCATCTCCCTCGACTATCGCGATGCTCCGCCAGATTCGCTAGAAGGGGAACTTGCCGAAATGAAGCTTCAAAGAGATAAAAGTGCCAAGATATATGAAGCCCTACGCGACAGCTTGCCAGATATTCACTTTTATGACACTACCACGAATCTCATGCTCAAGACCAGCGAAGGTCGCTTGCATGTACATGTCGTTGAAGATGCAAATGTGAGCATCTCGATACACTCGTGCGCAACACAGTCACTGATCTTGACAGGAAAAAATCGACTATCCACGTGTTGAAACACTCAAGCATCTCAATTGCTTGATGGTCAAAGAATGCGATATTGTCTTTGATTCGCACATGTCTGGCTTTGTCTACAAAATCCGTATTGGAGATCAAGTCATGGTGAAGAAAGAAGTTCCAGGGGCCGAAACAGTCGAGGAGTTTCTTTACGAAATACATGCGCTCCACAGTTTACAAGATTCCGATCATGTAATTGGCTTCAGAGGACTCGTCACTGACGACGACAACGAGATTGTCAAGGCTTTACTTCTCGATTATTGCCCCAAGGGCACCCTCATGGACAAGATTTACGACGACTGCAAGACGACATATCTCGGGATTCCTTGGCGAAAGCGTGAACGCTGGGCTCGTCAGGTTATCCACGGTGTCGCCGATCTTCACGAATCCGGCTTTGTTCAGGGTGACTTGACCCTTGCTAACGTTGTTCTTGACGACAAGGAAAATGCCAGAATTATTGATGTGAACCGCCGCGGCTGTCCTGTTGGTTGGGAGCCTCCCGAGGCTAAGCCGCTTGTGGACACAAATCAGCGCCTCTCACTCTATATTGGCGTGAAGTCAGATCTTTTCCAGCTTGGCATGCTTCTTTGGGCACTGGCCATGGAGGAGGATGAGCCCGACATACAGGGCAGGCCGTTACTTCTTGGTCCTGAAGTCAACATTCCCGATTGGTATAGACAAATCACCGAGATCTGCTTGAGTCACGATCCACGATCTCGGCTCATGGCGTCTCAGCTACTCACCATGATCCCGGACCAATCCTTTACGCCAACCTACAGCCGCATCGCTTCCCGACCGGCCGTGGACCACCATCATTCTCCTCGCGAATTATCCGGAGAGAGTGCTCTCAACACTGCTCCCACCAGTGAGGTCAAGAATGAGCAATTAACCTTCCCTCAGCGCGGCCGCTCTCCTCCAAGCCCCATGCCCAGTGATTCCTCGCGCCAGCGCAAGACTGGTTGGGCTGCTAATATCCCTGTGGCAGCTTCTTATGACGACATGGCCGCGAAAGCTAAAAGGTATCAGGAAGCGAGTCGTAACAGAAACTCGATGCCAACACCAGAATCTGAGAGCCGCACGCAGCAGCAGCAGCAGCCTCAGCAGCCTCAGCCTTCGCAGCGTCAATCTCCACAACATCAATCTCCAAAACATCAATCTTCGCAGCATCAGCCTTCCCCTCAACAGCAACAGCAATTTAAACCGCACCAGCCTCAACCGCAGCAGCAGCGTCTTCCTCCTCTGCAGCAGTATCCTCCCGAGCAGCAGCAGCAACATTCTCCCCAGCAGCAGCAGCATCCTACCCAGCAGCAGCAGCATCTTCCCCAGCAGCAGCAGCATCCTACCCAGCAGCAGCAGCAGCAGCCTCAACATCAACTGTTGTATCAGCCCCAACCGGAGCAGAAGCAGCAGCAGCAGCAGCAGCAGTCTCAACCAGAGCAGCCGCAACTGGTGTCTCTTCAACCTCAACAACATCAGCCTCAGCAGCACCAAGCCCAGCAGTACCAGCCCCAGCAGAATCAGTCGCGCTATTGGCAGATGCAGCATGAGCTCCAACCGGAGCAGCACCAATTGCAGTATCAGCAGCAACAGACGCAGCATCAGCCTCAGCAGCGCCAGCCGCAGTATCAACCGGTGCCGATTCCACCGCCACAACTTCAGCACCATTATCATCATCAGTACCAACAACAATACCAGCATCAGCAGCCAACGAATCTGGCGCCTGCTAGATCGCAAGATAGAGAACGCGGCTATCTTGGCGATTCCAGCAAAGCTTCCGCAACTCCTCCCGCTTCGTTTGCAGCTATGCTGCCTCCCAAGCAACCGTCCCCTTCGAAGCAACCAACACCTCCGACACAAACATCTACGTACTTTAACACCGTCGACAGCGACATTTCAATGTGGTCACCCAGCGAAGAAACTGTCGCCTACCCTAGCAGCACCTCCCCGCCCCAAGACCTTGTCACGAAAATCCATGACGAATTGCTTGAAGATTTGGAACGCAACGGAGCAGCCCGGTCGGCTCTGCAGGCCATTTTCGGGCGAAACAACGATAATTACGCCCCTGTTGCCCAAAATACTGCGAAGTTGAATAACAACTCTACCGTTTCAAAATACCCTACGCAGCGGGCTGACGAAGCTACCAACATTCCCCAAAGCCCTGCACAACCAGACAATACCTCTAGTACTCACCAGATGACTACTCAGCTGGACAAAAGTGCTTCTGGAATCCCGCAAACCGCCACGCAGCGAGCTGATGACGGCTTCAAACCCCCAGCCACGGCGCAGCTGGAAAATGTCTCGAATTCTCGCCCTCCTATTTCCAAACTTGTCAAGAAAGATTACACAAGCCCGCAAACAAATGCGCAGTTGGAAAAAAGCATAACGGATCATCCAACCGCTGCAAATAAGGACAGCGATACTTTGACCGTTCGCCAATTTACCACACAGTGGCCTGACGATGCCGTGACAACCCCCCAAACCACTCCGCAGCGAATTGACCATGCCTCGTACGTCCCTGACACTACTACGCAACGCGGCAACAATGTAGCCACCATTCGCAATTCCAGTACACAGTGGACTGACGATGCCGCACTCGATCCCCAAATGAACCCGAAGCGAATCGGCATCACTACGCAACGGGAGGAAAGTGCGTCGATGAATACCAAATCCACTACACAACAGGTTGAGAATGCCTCCAACGTACCTCGAACAAATCTCCAGCGCGACGATAGTGCCTCTATCGAAGACCAATCTTCATTTCAGCCGGGACACAATGCCACTGTCACTCTGCAAACCACTGCCGAGAGGGAACAAAATACCAAGACGACCCCGCAGTTCGCTTCCCAGTGGGAATGGAATACCACTGTTGCTTCGCAGACGGCTGTGCAGCTGGAAAATGGCTCTAGCGTCCCGCAGACTACCGACCAACTGGACGATAATGTGAGCGTTGCTTCCTGTATATCGCGCACGTCCAGCCCCGACGGCGACCTTGAAGGCGGCGCTCAGCTAAGCAGAAGCGACACTGCATTTAGTGTCGTTAATACGCACTTTCAACGACCCGAATACACAACAATCTCAAAAATTCCTCTGGAGACCATCCTTGATACTCCACTCACGGCTTTCGACCAGCACTCGATAGACAAGCCCAATGGTGCACTGCCTAGCCTTGGACCCGGACAGGGCATTGCCGCCCCTCTTCACACGGACTTGAAGACGGATATCCGTTTCGATAGCTCCCTGTGGCCCGATACCACGCGACGCTTTATGACTGACACAAAGTCCTGAACACTTTTTCCTTTGTCTTGACTGCCCGCAGCCCCCTTTCAATATCGACGGCGTTTGGCTTTTTGAAATGATGGGAAACCAGCACGTGTACAACTAATCTCTGCGACTGGCGCATTGTACAGGTAGAATGATACTACGTTTCCGGCAGGCAACTGCCAAGCCAATGGCTCTGTTCGTCTTTGGGTATTAACGAAATGACTTGAATGAGTGGGAAACGGAATTTGCTAGCATTTCTTTTACTCTTGCGCACCTATTTTTTATTACCGTTACAATCTACTTTTCTTTCAGAGCACACCACTGTTGCGTGACAGGCAAGGATCTTTAGCGTTCTGTGCAGAACTACAGTCGACGAGGGGGAGATGGATGATTTGAAAGATAGGTTTCTGTTGTGAGTACTTGGTATCCTGCGTGCTGTACATCTCGAGATGCCGCGGGAGTATGTGGGACTTGTATAGGTGCCGGCGGCGTCAACATTGTGCCTTTGAACGGCAGTGTGGCCCAGCCGCAGCAGCAGCAGCTCGACCACTTCATGATGAGTGGTGTGTATCGTTTTGTACCTCCATGATGGTCCGTGTTTTTGGGGGTAGTTGGTGGAGGTAAAAGTCTTCAAGAAAGTTTGCTGGCAATAATGTCCTGTCGTTGATCGGGCAAAGGACTGGGATGTGGCTCATCATCGAGGTCCGTCTGCGTCTCCTTGGGGGGAGGCGGGAAGCGCCGCTCCATGATTGGCATGATGATGCCGCACCACACAATGGCGGCGAAGACAATCCATACGATTCCAAAGATGAAGCCATGGGTTGGGCGGAATTTTGGGGCTTGCGAGACGGGAAACATGGTTTGCTGTGCTGCTGTACCGAGACCACTATCAAAAGACATGGCGTTAGACTGCGTGGTGCATGAAAGGGAGGAAAGGGGGAAGATGTGTGTTGGCTCGACTTACAATCCTACCGAGGATGTCAGGCCGGAAGTGAATGCCCTCAAGGTTCTGTCGCCGCCGCAGGACGAGTTGAGCCAGGAGCCGATGAGGGGCCCGATGGCGCCGTAGGCACTGCAAATGTAGAAGACGGCCATGATGAAGTCATTGTTGTTTGGCCAAACGGCAAACACAATGTAGCAAAAGAGCTGCACCGTTCCCAGGGCGGCGATGACGATGGAGGGGTTTTGGTAATAGTCGGACGTCCAGGACGCGATGAGCATCCACACGAGTTGCTGCGCAGAAGACATTCATCAGTCAATGTGCCCGGCTGTTGAAAACCATGATGGCATGTTCATGTTTCATCACTCACCGCACCGCCAATGCCGACTGGCAGAAAGTTGACCTCTGGCACACTGTACTTTTTGTGTCCGTCCACCTTGACCGAGGAAAGCCAGAGTACCATCCATCGTTGCAGGCTGACACCACAGGTAAGCTCCAAAGTACTGCGGCCCAAGTTAGCAGTGTCCCTCCTGTTGCCCTTGCGGTAAACTAATGACAAAGATGTCGCTGAAAAACAGAAGGGAAAAAAGACAACTTTTACGTACCCCCAGGCAATGCAAAAAGCGTACAACTGCCAGGATTTGAGTACGTTTTTGACGGCGTCTAGGTTCCAAGAGACAGTTCCTGGATCACGATCATCTTCCTTGATGCGTTGAATACATCGCTGTCGCTCCTTTTCCGACATCCACCAGATTCGCTTCGCTTTGGGCTCGTCTATATATTGTCAGCTTTTTTTGGGGGGGGGGGGGTTTTGTCTTCTTCTTCTCGTTTCTGGGTCGGGCGGTGGTGGGTTCCAACGACTGACCTGGGCACACGCAGAGTCCCATGAGCGCAATGGGCATGCTAATGACAAAGTCAATGATGAAAAGCCATCGCCAAGAGGCAAGTCCCTTGTGGCCTCTTAAGCTTCGATAGCTGCGTGATGGAAGACGGTTGTTTAGTCGCAAAAGACGGCATATAGAGTTGGACAGCATGTTGAGGGTTGGCAACTCACATTCCGCCTTGGATGATGCCTGATAGCATTTGACCGCCTGTGGCTGAAAAGTAGAACAAGCTCGTCCGGCGGCCAATTTCCGACTTTTTATACCAGCTTCCAATCTGGAATGGGGTTAAATTTAATTCTAGATTTGAAAAGACGGTGCACTTACAATGTACCAGGCCCCAGGCAAGACGCCCGACTCGGCCAT
>JAPFSE010000675.1:0-12171 GCA_030777785.1 Beauveria caledonica | reverse complement strand
ATATAAGTATTTAAAAAGTGTATGTTTTGCCGTAAATTAAGAAAAACAACTAACCTTTTGTACCCCACTGTAGCTTTAGCTTGGCGACCTTTGTGGGGATGTTAAGGTAGCACGCAAGCACGGTAGGTCGTTCCACCAAACTGTTTCAATGATTTGATCGTGCCACAATTTCCAAGGGGTTTGCTACCTGATGATGTTATTTATTGTGGCCGTTTCGGTTAATCTTTTAGGCATCTAATTTTGTGATCCAATTACTTGAACGGAACTCGCGAGTTGAGTCGGATAGTACCCCAGGTCCGGTGGTGTCACCCCAGATACGGCCCAGTAGGCGGGTACCAGAACCGATGATAAACCTCCCGGAGAGTCGACATGTATATGGGTTTTGCTGAGCTCGCTCAACACAGGCCCTGGTCGTTGCTCTGTCCCAATTTCAAGACTCTGTTTGTCTTGATTAGCTCCGACTGTTCTCTTGATATTCCATTCCCATGCTCGATGCGGGGTGGATCGACGCTGCATCGCGTAGTGCATGCCAAAGGAGCAGTACAAAAGAAGTATGGGCAGTGCCTTTGTAGCTTGCGAGTTTATATTTATGTAAAGTCTCACTGAAGTAAATTGCCCAATATGGACGAAAAATACCTTGAGCGAGGTTCGCTGAGACAACGGTCACGCTGGTCAAATAGAGTGGTACCTAGTTGCCTAGTTACTTGCCGTTGCTAACGTTGAAGCTGTTGGCTGGACCCACTAACTACCTAGGTACTGGTAGTTATACAGAGCTGATGAGAGCGATTTCGGCCAAGAGAAAATATATTCTTCCGCTAAGCTAGGAAGACTAGGCCAAGTCGAAAGCAAACTATATTCAGGATGCAAGTCTATATATCAGCCGGGGCATTCGAAAGATTTGACGCAGCAGGCCCGGCAGAGAGGGTTGCCGACGAAACGCAAGGCTTTCAGACAGCCAACATTATCAAATAATCCCCTGTTGCAGCTTTTGACATCGGACTATAAAGCCTTACCACTATCATGTCCGCGCGGGAATCATGTTGAATGGAAGTAGTCCAAGCCGCTCTAGTCGCAACGCAGAGTGGTAGCCCCACTGCAAACAACGTAGTGCACCGCGGGGCTGGGATTTTGGACGGCGTCAGGTGAGATCTAGGCTACCGGCCTAACGATCGATTTCCTCTCCCCTTTCATCAAATTGACTTGCCAATTGGAGGCTGCAAGGTGTGTTGGCAGTGCACTTTGTCGTCAACACGCAGCAACTCCCGCAACGATGCGGTCGATGGAGGAAACGCAGTATGTGCCGATATCTTGGACGCGCCACATGAGCTGACCGACTGAAATGGCCAGGCTGCGATGGGAGGCGACGCGCAAACACTGCACCACCGTCGCCCATCTACAGCGCGCCGTCACGACCAACGGCCCGTCGAGTCCGTGTCTGTCCGGATGTCGCTCCGTGTGCTGGAAGGTAAGCTTGTGTCTCATCCCGCATGCCGACTGCTCTCAGCTGACGGATCCAGACCTTTCTCCTCTTCCAAGAGACTGGCCTCGACAGCTGGATACAGACGCTGCGACACACCCGAGAGACGTATGCAGAGCGGCGGCAGCACTTTTTGAAATTCATTCGCCATCCCGAGGCCCTTGCGGAGATTAGCACAGACCCTCTCAACGACGATCCTGAAGTAAGCACTCCCCATCCCCGTCGACGTGCTCTCTAACATGCCTCAGTCGCCGTGGAACACGCTCAGACAAGATGAAGTGATGCGCGCCGAGATTGAGCAAGACGTGAAACGCCTACCAGACGAGGCAAACTATCACCAAGATTCCATACAGCTGCTGATACTCGATGTCCTCTTCATCTACTGCAAGCTGAACCCCGACCGCGGCGGCTACCGTCAAGGCATGCATGAGCTTTTGGCACCCATCGTTCATGTTTTAGAGCAAGATGCTGTGAGTCGCGAATCGCTCGTCGAAAACGGCCTGCTCGATGTTGCCATGCTCGAGACGCTCGACGCCGGCTTCATTGAGCACGATGCCTACGCCGTGTTCTCCAAGCTCATGGAGCGCGCGCAGTTCTTTTACGAAGTCAAAGAAGTCGTGTCGGGCATGCAGTCGTTTCAGGAGGCCAGCTCGGCAATTGTCGAGAGAAGCAAACACGTTCACCAAGTCTTGCTTCACAAGATTGATCCCGATCTCGCGGCACATCTCACCAACATTGAAATCCTGCCACAAATTTTCCTCATGTACGTGGTACGCCTATCAAAAAAAGAATCCTGCTAATTGTTGAAGCCGCTGGATACGTCTGCTATTTAGCAGAGAATTCCCCTTTAACCAGTTCCTCATTCTGTGGGATACCCTTTTTGCCGTCGACCCCTCGCTGAACCTCATCGACTTTGTTAGCTGCGCCATGCTCCTTCGGATTCGTTGGCAGCGTACGTCTTTCCCGACACCACCATCATCTTACTAGACTAACACCTTGCAGTCCTGGAAGCCGACTACTCTGTCTGCCTCCAGCTACTCCTCAAGTATCCCGCCCCGGACCCCCAGCACGGTCCGCACACTTTTGTCGACGACGCCATCTATTTGCGCAGCCACCCTGACTTCCCCGGCGGCGCCCACATCATCGCCAAGTACACAGACCGAACGCCTGCCACGCCCGGCACCTTCGACACCAGTCCCACCACCACCGCCGCGGCGCGCCGCGGTCTCGAAAGCATCCGGCAGCGCGCGCTACGCAGCGGCGGCCCACAGGGCGTCGAACAGTTTATCCAAGGCGCGGCTAAGAGCGCGCGCGCCGCTTTGGAACGAGGCGAGAAGCTCGGCATTAACCAGGCGGTGCGTGAGGCCATGAGTGAGCTCCGGCGCAACATGCAGAACCTAAACGATGCAAGGGTGGCGCTGCCGCGGCCGCCGTCGCAGGGAGGCGGTGACGTTGCAACGGCGGCGCTGGACAAGCGTAACAAGCAGCTAGCGAATTTCTTAAACGAGACGGTGGCGGACCTCAAGGCGCTTTCGGCGTCAAGTCTCGAGGACAAGGCCAAGAGCCGGCAGATTCTCGAGGTGGCGGCCGCCAAGGTGCAGTTTGTGCAGATTTACCTGGAAGACTCGACCATGGATGTGCCGCTGTTTCAGGGAGACGCGCCACATAAACCTCAAGAGGTAGTTAGGGAGGGTGGAACCACAGAGTCTGCCAAGGCTGCAAAGGAGCAGGATGCTGCGGTGCACAAGACCCCAAGGACATCGTCGCAAGCAAAAGCAGAATGCTCGGAACGGACAGAGGCAGATGCGCCACCAGCCGTTCCAGAGAAAATAGGCGCAGCGAAGCAGAGCAATTCTGTAAAGCTGACGCAATCTGCAAAGTCTCCCCTATCTGGAACAGCCAAATCACCGGCCGCAGCGTCACAGCCCGAGACAAGTCAAGCAGCCGCCGAAACGACGTCCCAGACAACCCAGCAACCAGCAGCAGGCGCACCATCGCAGCCAACAGAAGCCCCCAACCAGCCCGCAGCGCCAAAAGAGCCTTCACTCGCTAGACCGCAACTCCCGGCCGTGCCTACGCGCTCCACGATTGCGCAGTCTTCTTTTTCCTATATGCTCGAGCCCGACGAGTCCACGCCCTCTGCAGCTGCTGCCGCCGCCGCCGCCACCGCCGGCAGCAAGTCGCCGCAGTCGCCGCAGCAGTCTAAGAAGCAGCGCAGCCCCAACAACGTGAGTCGGGAGCGCAACGCGTTTCTCTTTGGTGACGGGGATGAGGGATCGGGGCTTGGGGATCCGCTGGCGGCGAGCGGCATCTTTGGATTGGAGCCAATGAGTAAAGCCAAGGGGCAGTGAAGCATTTGATGCGGGACGCATTTTTTTTTTTTTGGCGTGATGTTGGGTGTTGAAATAGACATGTATATGAATTTATAGATGTTTGATGTATTCCGAGTCCACGTGCAATCGTCGTTGAACCCAGCTTAACTACTTAATAGCAGTAATTATTAAAGGAAAAATTCATTTGTCGCCATCACATTAACCCGCAACGGCTAGATCCGACCTAGGCCAGATCTGGCTGGTAACGGCAACCAGGGAAATGATCAACGGCGACCAGCGCCCGGGAATGCTGGATAGATAGTTTTGTGTACAGATGTTGAACCATGTCACGAGGGAAGGGAGAAAAGTGTCAAGTAGACGGAAAATGGCCCAACGGCGTCCATGGTTTTTTGACTCGTCAGCGTTTAGACATTGATTTGCTCAGACTGAAGCAGCGACCGAAGACCTTGTCAATAAGGTGAATACTGATACATGTGAAGGCGACTTGAACTAGGCAAGGCAGCTTGCCGTGGAAGCAAATTGAGCGAGGCAGCGCGTTTCCTCATCGAGACGACTTCAGCAAGGCAGCTTGCCGTGGAAGCAAATTGAGTGAGGCAGCGCGTTTCCTCGTCGACACGACTTCAACAAGGCAGGGCGAGGAAAGGCGGTTTTTCGTAGAAGAAACCATCCTCGTCCTCCTTGGAGAGGAATCACCCGCCCGGCAACGAATAGAAATACAGACTCTGTCGTCTTTCGAAGGACGACTCGGCTCGAGCACCCAAGTCACAGCAGACCATCGCACGACTTGGACACCCATCACGATCACCATTACACATTACCAACATGCGTCTGTCGCACCTCTTCTCTCTTCTGCCCTTGGCTGCTGCCGTCCCTACGGCCAAGCGATCCGAGCCCGCACCTCTGCTGATCCCGCGCCGCGTCAGCGCCGAGGATCTCGTCGCGGACCAATACATTGTCAAGTTCAAGGAGGGCAGCACCCTCGCCGCCGTCGAAGAGGCCATCCATTCGCTCGCCAGCGGGGCTGGCGAGGTGTTTCGCGAGGTGTTTACAGGCTTCGCGGGACACTTTGACGCGGCGACTCTGAATCTCATTCGCCGCCACCCAGAGGTTAGTTGCCTGTGCAGAGGCTTCGAACTGCAAGAAGCACCGAGATGCTGATGAGAGTCGTCTTGCAGGTCCAGTATGTGGAGCAGAACGCCAAAATGGTTGCTTTTGCTCCCGCCACGCAGAACCCGTCTACTTGGGGTCTCGCTCGCATCTCTCACGAAATAAGAGGCGCCAGGAATTACGTGTACGACGCCTCTTCTGGTAAGGGGCCTGCTTTCCATTTACTTGTTAACAATCTCACCCGCCTGCCTCGGCGATGTGAGATACAGGTGTATGTACTGACATTACGTCGCCAGGATTGGGAACCTGCAGCTACATTGTCGACAGCGGCATTGACGCCTCCCATACTGTAAGTCTAGTTTTCAACCTCACGTCCGTGGTATGCAAAGTAGACAAGAAGCATGGACAGTGTCCTCGACCACGGGTTTCCGTACTTGATGACCAGTGCTCTAACCATGGATTAGGATTTCGGCGGCCGCGCGCAGCAGATTAAATCCTTCATCGGCGAAAACGACGACATGTGCGGCCACGGCACCCACGTGGCCGGCACCATCGGCAGCAACACGTACGGCGTGGCCAAGAAGACGACCCTCCTGGGCATCAAGGTGATTGACTACAACAGCCGCACCCGCGAGTGCGATGGCCCGTCCCTTGGCATCCTCCGCGGTCTCGAATACGTGGCGCAGGACGCGGCGCGGCGCAGCTGCCCGCAGGGCGTCGTGGTCAACATGAGCCTGGGCGGCCCCTTTTCGCAGGCGTCCAACGACGCGGTGGAGGCGCTCGTGAGCAAGGGCTTCTTCGTGGCCGTCGCAGCCGGCAACGGCGACGAGAAGAAGGGCCCCGTGGACGCTGGCGACGTGTCACCCGCCTCGGAACGCTCGGCGTGCACCGTCGGCGCGAGCGATCGACACGACCGCATCGCGCGCTTTTCCAACTATGGCTCCGTGATTGACATGCACGCCCCGGGCGTCGACATTGTCAGCCTGAAGAAAGGCGGTGGCACCGCCTTCGGGTCCGGCACGTCCATGGCGACGCCGCACGTGGCTGGCCTGGCGGCGTACTTTATGGGGCAGGGCAGGCCGGCGGCGGGCATGTGCGAGTATCTGCAGAGCGTCTCGATCAAGGATGCCATTTCGGGGATGCGCCATGGGACTAAGAACCTGCTGGCGCAGAATGATCGGGCTAGATAGCTGGGCAGCAGTCAGAAGACAAGTCTGTATTGAGGCAATGACCCGACATTACTAGTCATACGAAGAAGATTATAAATTGTACATGGCCTTGCAGCTCAGCTTCACAAGATCATACGACTCTAGTGGCTTTCTTTCACGTAGTTGACATGAACGACGTCGAATTCCTGACGCACATGTAGCAGACCTCGGGCATCGCAGCCAAATTGGCACCCTAGTTTTTGTAAATGATCTGCCGGCCGTCGCACAAAGTTCCTTGTTCGTACAAGTGGCCCTTGGTCTAGAAAGCTGAAGATGTTGCCAAGCCCGCTTGATGCGGGGAAACCACCCTTTTTTTGCGTGGGGCATCTTACTACACCCCGCGTATAGAAGAGAGGCTAATTTAGCGTTTTGCGGGGGGGGGGGACAAAACTCGAATACGAGTGATGGGTACGCAACGCCTGCCCTGCCTGGCTGAACTCATCCGCTGCGACTGCCGGGTCAAGTGACAAGTCTTGAGCGCGGGGGGATGAATTTAACCTATGATGTAGCGGGGCCTCCCATGTGTTAGCGAATCAAACCGTTTTGCTTGTCGGCGGCGAGTGCGCCTCGGCTGGGGTATATTCGACGTCGACTCTGTAGGCACGGTGCGCCACACCGGAGTTAGCTGGCGTACAACACCAACGAGAGTGGCCGTGATGCTAATAAGGAAAATGATGTTTTTCAAGTCAAAAATCAATAGACAATGATGTTAGTGTAAGTTTCTCATTTGATGAGTAAACCTCTCCGAGGCTTTGTTGTCGTTGTATTTAAACTACACGACGCCGCAGATTGCCCAATTCTCTCAGGCTGGTCTAGGCAAAGACAAATCGAATTTCACTTTGTACACTCAACTATGCACATCACAATCTGGTCCGCGGCTCGTGCCATCCTTCTTCTGGCCACCTCTCTTGATTCTGCCCATGGCCGGGCCGTCAACAATGCTAGGGACCTGATCCCAACCCCCAGCCAAGACCCCTTCTATGTCCCGCCCGCCGGCTTCGAGTCGGCAAGTCCCGGTGCTGTACTCCGCTCCCGCCAAGTCGTCTCGTCCTTTTTCTCCCTCATCCCCAACCCTGTCGAGACGTACCAGATTCTGTACCGCACCACCGCCGTCAACGGATCCGCCATTGCGACCGTCACCACCGTCTTCAAGCCTTTCCTAGCCAAGACGGATCGCTTCGTCACTTGGAGCACCGCCTACGACAGCTCTGCTACGCAATGCGACCCGAGCTACTCGTACCGCCTCGGGTCCAACATTGTGTCCTCCGCCGCGACTACGAATGCCATCGAGCAGCTGATTATTGAGCTCTACCTTCTCAAGGGCTACATTGTTTCATCGCCCGACTATGAAGGTCCCGACGCCGCTTGGACAGCGGGCCGGCTCTCTGGCATGGGCGTCTTGGACAGCATGAGGGCCGTGTCCAACTTTGGACGCACCCTTGGTTTCACCACGAGCAAGCCATCCATTGTCGGCTCTGGCTACTCGGGCGGCGGTCTTGCCACTGCTTGGGCTGCGGCTCTGCAGCCGAGTTATGCCCCCGAGCTGCCAGTCAAGGGCTGGACCGCGGGCGGCATTCCGGCCAACTTGAGCTACACTTTTGAGTATATCGACGGCTCACTGTTGAGTGGTGTTGAGACGGGCGCCTTGGCAGGTCTCATGAAGCCGTCGGCCTATGGCGCCACTTTGAAGCCATTGATGGACCAGATTGGTACGCCGGCACTGCAGAATTCGCTTCAAATCGCGAGTACGCAATGCTTTGTGCTGAATCTCGTTGCTTTCCCATTCCAGTCTCTGATGGACACGAAATATCAGAGTCTTGGCAAGAACGTGCTCACAAACCCGAAACTGCAAGCAGCCCTACAGGACAATACACTTGGCGTCGACAAGGGGCAGAAGCCATCCGTGCCTTTTCTCATGTACCATGCCAAGCCCGATGAGCTCGTTCCATACGTCCCCGTCACCAAAGTACGCGACGCTTGGTGTGCTAATGGTGGCTCCGTTAAATTTGTCGAATACACAAACGGTGGCCATGTTACTACAGCTGTGCTTGGTCTTATTGATGCCCTCCAATTCGGGGATGATTCATTCAGCAACAAGATTGCGTCTGGGTGCACAAGCAAGGCTGTCCTTGACGACACACTCAACCCCCTTGCCCTTGGTGTAGCTTTGGAGCCTCTGGCTGTAGGACTGATTAACGCTCTGGTCGCCTTGGGCAAACAGGACGCGAATTGGCTGGCTGGTATCAAGCAGGGAAAACCTATTACACTGTGATTGTTGCCATCCACGCCTTGGCGCGTCCTGAATATTACTTCTGGTCTGTCAAAGACCCCTCCGGATCGACCCTCTTCGAACAGCAAATCGCGCAGATCTGTTCCGAGATCTGCTCAGGTGTGACTTTGAAAGAGCGATGGATTCTAGCACAGTGACAGGTGCCTTGTTCCGTTGATTCTTCAAGGGATTCAGCAGTAATCAATACACACTACTTTCTGATCTTTACATCTTGGTTAGATTAATACGAGAAAAGAGTAACAATCATACAAAAATGGGCTATTGTAAAGGATGGACAAGTATCTGTGAATAGTAGCAATACCAACGGCGGGCATAATAAGCCATGACTCAACGGGCGGTAACTTGTAAAAGTTGTGACAAGTGGCAACTGTCCCCTGCTACCCTGCCAGAGAGCGGGCTTACGACTGCGCCGCTGATCCCAGTACATGGTCTGTTGCCAAGCAGCCAAGTTGGCGAAAAAGAAGTCTACTGGACCACCGGCAGAAAGCAGCAGAGCAAGGGCTCTTACATTAACTAGCAAGAGAAGGAGGTCAATCGTCCGACTCGGCAAGAAACCAAGCTTCACAATTCGGAGATGGCAAGGTATTCCACACAAACAGGAACCACTTTCGATAGCCGCGCGGACGGCCTAGAGATTCGAGACGGAATAATTGTCGCCGTTCCGTCCCTGCTTATGATGGATCAACGTGTGTGTATTGGTTGAGTTGTGTGGGCCACAGCCTTAACACTGATCTTTGAGTTGAAACTCAATATCAGGGCATTAGCCTGCCAAGACCACGGGTACTGCCAACGCCCTGGTTGAGGTTTCGATTGGGATATTGGGACTCGGAATGGTGACCCTGCTGCATGAAGACGAAGACTCCACTAGGTAGAATAGGCATGACCATGCGGCCAATATGAAACCTGATGAATTCCTTTCGTCCAGCTGAGGACGGGATGAGGATTGAGCTGAGGTATCTGAAGAGCCTGAATCGCTTTGGTCTTGGCTATTTTTTGTCAGCTTTCAGTCAGCTTAATAAGTCAGACAACGGAGCGGCAGACGTAGTTTCGCCATACAATTCACAGTTGGGCAATCTGGAATTTCACCTGGCTCGAGACTGACGGATAATCAGCATACGTAAAATGGTATGTCATTCTTATATCTTGGTGCGCCGCTGCTGAGCGCACCAGCCGCCGACGATTCACAAGCCGCGATTCACTAGCCGCGGTTCACAAGTCGCGAGCCATCGCAGCGTTTCAAGTAATTGCAAACGGCCCACGTAATCATATTGTGAACTGACATGGGCTCGAGTGACTAGTGTTATATATATAATTTATTATAATGTAAACCACGTTGGCTTCCAGCTCCACCTTGAATAGTAAGTTGCCTATTGCCCTGATCTCGACTTCTTTTCCCAGTCATAACGTAAGATTAGGGCATAATAATAATGCACGGCCCAGCACGAGTAATACGAGGTTCCTGCATTGACGAAATGCCGTGCAAAAGTCTTATAGTCTTGCCAGGTCTATTTCTACGGTAATGACCCCGGCTCAGAACCCCGGACATGATATAGAAAAGAGATGCCCAAGCAACATCCGACTGTTTATTCATTCCGTTGTCCATTGTCCTGAATAGTTGATACCTTTCCTCGTTGTCCTCAATATGAAAGTGCAAACCGCCCTGTCCTTCGCGGCCCTGGGCAGCCTCGCCCGCGGCTGTCTTCTCCATGAGGAGCTCGATGGCGAGCACCACAACATGGACCGGCGCCAAGCTTCTTCCGCCAAATTCATCCCGGTCGGGAAAGGCGACCGCTTTGAAGATGGCGCCAAGGCACCACGAGGCATTGGCTCCAGCCCAAAGGACTTTGCGGATGACGCCAGCCTCGCCGTACTCAGCGTGGCTGAAATCGAATCGGCCATCAAGGGCCTCCAAAAGACATACCCTGACAAGATACGCTTCGAGCCCGCGAAAGCCAAGACGCATGAAGGGCGCGAAATTCACTACGGCGTGGTCGGTAACAAGGAGCCGCGGGCGTTTCTCACCAGTGGCGTGCACGCGCGCGAGCGAGGCGGCCCAGACAATGTTTTGTACTTGGTTTCGGATCTACTCTGGGCTGATAAGCAGAAAACCAGCCTCACGTATGGCGATAAGAGCTATGACGTGTCCCAGGTTCGCCAGATTCTCGATGCTGGCATTGCCATAATTCCCGCGGTGAACCCGGATGGGATCAACTACGATCAGACGTCAGACTTGTGTTGGCGCAAGAATCGCAGACCGGTGGGAAATGGTATTGGAGTTGATATCAACCGCAACTTTAACATCTTTCGCGACAAGCGCCTCTTTTCCGACCGAGCCAAGCTCGCACAGTCGGACAACCCGAAGAGGGACGACTACATCGGGCCGCAGCCCGTCTCCGAGGCCGAGTCACGAAGCATCACCGATGTGTTTGAGCGTGTCACTTCGCTATCCTGGTATCTCGACCTGCACTCTGCGCTAGGACAGGTCTTGTACAGTTGGGGCACCGACGAAACGCAAGTCAATGATCCTACCATGAACTTTGCCAACGAGAAATTCGACGGCCAGAGAGGCATTGCGGGCGACAGCTACAAGGAGTACATGGAACCAGACGATTTCACCGCGCAAAAGACCATTGCAGAGCGCATGGCCACGGCTATGAACGACGCCGGCAAGAGGAACCAGTATTCGGCCGCTGAGACTATCACGCTCGCCCCTGCTATGGGCTCCTCGGACGAGGCCATGTTCCGGTACTACAACCATACTTGCGGTGCGAATAGGATCAACGCCTTGACTTTTGAGTTTGTCTGGGGCCAACGTAGACACGGAAAGCCGCAAGCCAACAATTTCCAGACGCTTTGCCACAACATCTTTTACCCCAATGCGACCGAGTACCGCGACAACGTCCTCCATACGAGCGTGGGCATGTTTGAGTTTCTGCTCAACGCGGCCGGTACAGACGGCGAACAAAAGGTATACCAGTGCGAGAACGACAAATGGAATCCTCCGCCACCAGCTGCTCCGAATCCCCCTACCTCGGCGACGGCGGAACAAAAGTGCACCCCCGCGGCGAGGGCCGCGCACTTTGCCTGCAACCAAAGCGACAAGTCCTGCCGGGACAAGGTCAGACAAAAGGCCACCGCCTGTATTTCACGCGCAAACTTTGCCCAACTCAAGGCAACAGAGCTTCGGGCTTGGATGAAGAAGGACTTTGACATGATTCGACAGACCACCGGTCTTCGATCCGCAATGGACGCAGATGCCACTCTCAATTATCAGCTGGGAACGAGGCTCGACGCGGCTGAAAAGGACCTGGTTCAGAATTTTGGCGACTTCGACTTTGAGAAACGAGTTCAGAAGCACTTCCAAGGCTTTGATGACGTGCCAAATGTCGGCTTTGCCAAGAAAAAAGACGCGACTTTAAATTTCCAGCTCCCCAAGACTTTATCGGCAGCTCAGGAAGATATTCTCAAAACGGACAACCTCTGAGACGACGGCGCTCTCAAAAGACCCTCCCTAGCCCGGACATGACCGCCTCCAAGAAGACTACCGCCACTCTACTTACCGAGACGGCAACGGTGGTGCAAGACATGGGCACAGATGGAGAGGTTTTCCTCTAGGCAATGTAGTTTTTTGTCTGTTTGAATATACTTGTATTTATTCTAGAAGCTAGTTAGCTCAATTGGAGTATGTGACAATAAAGAAGTTGGAAGAATTGCTGAACTTGCCTTGTACCTACGCGGGGGGGGGGGGGGGGGGGG